>JABUQX010017435.1:7500-34094 GCA_015478945.1 Trachelipus rathkii | reverse complement strand
GATGATAACGATGAATCCTTCACAGAAAAGAACAGCCATAGTGATGAGAGGCGGCCAGGGAACATTAAGTTCGACTCACAGTTAATAACCAAGACATCTACTAACATCAGTTTAACGTAAATAGGTTCCTCGACACCATAGGCCATACTAACTACGTCGCTCTACCGAGAAGGAACACGCAGCGATTACCCTAACTTCAGATTAAACCTTTCAATTTTTTGCCTTTCAGACATCTCTGCCATCATCGCACAACGTTATGCCGGGATGGGTTCGTTCAAACTTAGATTAAATAGAGGTAAGAAAGAAGAATAGATTCAATTCCAACTATATGGTTATTACGGTTATACTCAATTTGGCTCTTCAAATGACTACTGCTCTAATTATGGATCGGAAAACCTGAAGAAAGTAAAATCACCATTAAAAGAAGGAATAAAATCGTAAACTATTATCCAGGTAGTTGTACAATACAAATGGAGACCAACGTACCACTAAGGTTACTAAATATAATTATTTATTTATATAATGATTGACGATTTATGATAAACTTTAGGAGGGAAGTCAAACAATTTTCACTATTAGTGAAATGTTTACTACAATGGAGAACCTTTTCCCTCATTTAAACATGATTCAGTATCTCATTTCAAAGCTTGTTTCATTCCCTTTGTTGGATTTGCATAACTTGCATTACAAAATTCGCCAGAGGGAGAAAGAGGGCGAAATTTCCAACATCAAGCCCATTCACATACCAATGCACTATTCGAACTCTGATTCAGTATGTTGATTCCGCCTTTTTCAATGACGAGCACTTCACCTTCCGAGCAACATCAAACAAAAAAGTGTGCATTTTTGTTGGTAGTGCATTTCGGTGTTTAAATTTAAATTAGTGATTAATACATTGAATTTATTAGTCGTTGTAAAATTTTAATTACTGTTTAACTCGCCTCTCAGCTTTTCCAGTGACACGTCGCATGTTTAGTTACCGACATTAGGCTTACCAATTTAATGGTTAGCGTGTGTAGAGATTGTGTACATTTAACGTCCATTGACCAGAAACACTGCAATGCCATTACCATTAGCCCAATTCATCGTTTTTTATTCGCGCGGGTAACTATGTATATATATATCTTGTAGGCTCGATTTACTCGATACAGTGGTGAAGACCATCAACCGCATTTACAAGTTAAGCAAGATGTAAATAGGTGTTATTTGACTCTGTAAATTCTCTAGTGCTGTACATATAATTATTTTATACTCATATTTAAGTATCTCAGCGTGGTGCCGAAGGACGTAAGCGTACACACAGTATTGCACGCACGCACAAAGCACAATAAAAGTAAACGTAGTAAAAATTAGTTTAACCTTTACAACGTCTTGTTCGGGTACCAAATTTGTCAAGGCACATATAATTATCTGTATGTTTCCCGCAATTCTTCTGTTCTTGGCTCTATTTTAGAAAAATTTAAGGTATATCCTTTAATCACTTCTAACCGTCAGAGTTCACATTACATAATCCATTAACTAGTTATTGTACCTTCAATCGTCCGTAATTTTGAAACAACGACATTACATAACAGTAGTTAATTTAACAATAAATGTCTTATCGTTTGCTTCTATTTCAGCCCTCCGAGTTCTGTCGGCAGACCGTTTTGGACACCCCGGGGTATAATTAATATAACTATTATTATAGATTTGAGAACATATCGTACAATAGTAAATATATAATATATATATATGAATTATATAAACTCTAAAATTATTCTCTTTCTAAAAATTTTAAATATAGAATTTTATTTATGTAAATTAATAACAATAATTAGTGATATATATATATATATTATAAGGGAATAAAACTTTCCGGTATAAAACAAAACATACTCGATAGTATGATGGAATGCAGCGACCTCTTTAGTGGATGGTGACGCTGCTAAATCAATAGATAGGAATGAAGAGGACTGCGTTCATTGATGTTTAAATTTATCTTTTTTATTTTTTGTTTTTTTAGAATATTATTAGCAAAGAATTTAACAACCCATTTATACCTAAGAAAATTATTTGTTCTAAACGTTATTTCATGCTAAAGTTCCGTCTCAAATCTGTCTATTAAAAACATCGTGACAAAGAGATTAGGGATTCACTTTTAGCTAGTACTAATAAAGGTGTATAACAACTTGATCATTGCAAACTACTGTTTTGCTAAGTTATAATATACTAACGGTTGATTCTTACTGCTGTAACGACTCCAAAATAAATTTAGTAGATTATTTGTATTATAATGTTTTATGCCGTTATCAAGCTAACATATAGGTCCCTAGGTGTGATACCGTCTCAAAAGAATGTGGTAGGAGGCACGGAGATTTCAACAGCAAAAACAGATCGTTCCACACTGCGAATGGTCTGGCTCGGGGGTGTCGGATCTATAGTTAAGGGATGCGCGTTCAAGAGAAGAGTAATTAAAAACGAAGTCACTTAGCGATAGGTTTCGACCTTCTTAAAAAAGGCAAATAAGACCCGTTCTAGGTGAAAATTTTGTAAACTTAAACACAAAAATAAAATAATATATACACTTCATATATTTTTAATTGCTTTTCATATATCTTATTTACAAAACTCCAATTTCATATCAACATGGACTTCTTCTTAACCTGAAATAAAATATAATCGCAGAAATATTTTTGATCTCCCTAAAGCGATAAAATTTAATATGTGGAAAGTCCCCAACAATTGGAAAGCTCTCTTTTAAAGAAGAATCATTTCTCATCTTTTGTAAGAGCTCAAAAATAGTTAAATTTAGGTTAAAAAATTTCGTCCAAAAAAACAAATAATATCTCCGACCTTGTTTGAGAGGAACAAAATGTAATACCTGCTTAGGAAATATAAAGATTTCTTTATTTTATGACTAGAATATATGATAGATCGTTTAAGGGTAAATAAAGTATCACGATCATATATTATATATAATCATTAAAAGGTTCGTAGATATGGTGTGTTGCTAATATATAAATAGATTTTGCATATGATAAAAAAAAATTGTATACTTTCATGTTATACATTTAATGCTTACCAAGAACCTATAGGAGACTCAAATATTAAACGATAAATACATGATTCCATAGTAACCTATAATATATATTATAACTCGATAGATAAGAGAAAATTCGATCTATTCTTGTTCACCTCTATGTCAACATGTTATTTATATATATAATTTAGGTATTATGTGGAATTAAATGTTTTATACTATCTGGGGAGTGACTGCACTAGCCCATAATTAGGTGAAAATCTTGTATGATATACCGAATCTTGCGTATAAATAACTCCTTGCAGAATATTTTTCTTGATAAGATTTTTTCTATGCCCCCTTTCTTGGTTTAATGAGGACATACTCCTATTTTCTATATCCCGATCAAAAAGACATAACTTATCTTTTTTTTTGCAATTTATGTACTAGTATATACCCCCTTTTCATTCGAGTGCAAGATCTCCTTTCGAAAATTTTTTTTACAGCAAGGCTTAATGATGGTTTTCAGGATTTCAGTGTGGTTGCGTCGGAAAAATGGACGAGCAACATAGAATATTTGACAGTTCATACTCGATCCTTAGCTTATGGGCCCACAGGTTTAAAGCCTTACACATCTTAATATCCATGAAATTGACTCTCACGAGTTTCTCGTATATAAATTGCTTTAACACGCGTGCTTTACATATAAACTCATTCGACAAAAACTTATGTGACTCGTAGACATCAAAATAGATCTAATTATACACATTCGCAAACACGTTCCCATACATATTGAACTGGGTTCTATCCCCAAGAAGACAAGTAATAAACATACTAGCGGTGCTAACTAACCTCTATTGCGTCAATGATCATGCTCGCAGATTCTTGGGAATAATCGATGCAAGAAACGTACTCATCACTACCATATCGGAAGACATCATGTAATTATCACTACCTAAGCATGGATACATATAGCCTTCTATTGACGCTCGCAATCGGGGATTAGCACTCGAAATTTTTTAAATTTCTTCTCTCTATAAACTTCCCTTCATTTTTACTCACATTATATTACTCATCTAGTACTTACACTATTATATCTACACCTTCATTCTTAATCATTCCTCCAATATTTCCATCCATACCTGTTACTCTTCTATTACTCTTACTTCATTATAGCTTACCTATACATTTACTCTTACTAGCTTCTACATTCTACTGTAAACTTATACTATTACTCTTCTTTTATATCATGTACATAATATTGTTTTAAATCTCCTCTTAATGTTAAAATGCTACTCATTACTTCATTTTACCTAACATATTTACTTTCAAAACTAATCACAGCATTCACTTTGCCAAAGGTAATACTTAGTACTTCTTTTCTTGCATCTGCGGTCATCCACGAATATCTACTTACTAAATTTTTGCAATCAACGTAACGACTTAGCTGTTTCTCTCGCTGTTGGCTGTCTCTCTCTCATTACCTTGCACTCCATCTCGTCATTTCTATCACATAATTCTTTTATTCATCACGCATCTCACGTCAAATCTTTTCTCCTCTCTCTCTCCTCTACCTCACTCGCTGCCCTCTCTCTCTCTCGCTCTATTTTCTCTCTTGTCTTTCGAGTCTCTCTCTCTCTCTTCTCATATATACACAATTCTATCTTTCTTCTTCCTTCTCTCATTCATCTCTTTACTCTGCATAGTGCTCCTCAGTATTTGTTATTTCCTCGTAACTCTCTCTCTCTCTTCTCTCTATAAACTGCACGCCTATAACGAAACCATTTAACTCTCTTCTTATTACTTCTGCATTGTCTACGTGCGTCGTATAAATTCTTAGTTTGTTTCTCTACTCCATCTGACACTACTCACTATCTCACACACACACATACGCTCATATCTCTCATATATTATTAATTATCTATATATTATAATATTATTATAATTATATTATATATATATATAATATATATTAACTATTTATATAAATATTAATATTAATATATTATTATATATTATATATTAAATATATATTAATTATAATTATATATATATATTAATAAATATATATATATATATAATATATATATTTATAATTAATATATAATAATTTATATTAATATAAAATAAATATAATATTATTAATATATATTAATTATATATATATATATTTATATAAAGGATAGATTATTAAATTACAAGAACTACCTTAAGACAAACCGTTCAAACAGTTCTTAAGTGTATACTAGCGGATGAGTGTCATAAATAACAGAGCCATATGCAGCTGGGTATAGCCACTAGATATTCAGATAAAAGCCTAAGGAAGCCGAAAGGGCCTTAAGGAAAAGTGCTAATAACACTATAGCCAGATATTCTTCTCTCCTATATGGCGCAACGCTCAAAAGCTCGTAACTCAAGGCTTTCAAATTGATAATTTACTGTACGATCTAACGCCTAATTTTGCCAATATCAGAAGTGAAATTAATGAATATTCTATATATACTTTTTCTTACATTTTATATCAAAAGATCAATAAATACATTGGTCATAGTTAAAAGCAATAAAGACCAATTAATTTACATCCTGTTCATCGGTGACACAGTTAAGTGATCTCTCTTGTGGTATCCCTTTTCCTCGTCTTCACCAACCAAACCCTATAAATTTTCATCCCGACAGAGAGAGGTAAAGAATCTATTGTATCCTCGAGACACTCACACTCAGTTATTGTGCTCCCAGTAACAACGTAATAACATAAAATAATAATAAAGATCATTGAAGCATGTTTATAAAAGAAACTATAATTTATAGATTTACACGAAATTTCCTCCAAAAAAGGATCCCGCCAATTAATCCTTTCATCAATATTTTCTATTTCACTTAGATTTCTGTCAATGTAAATAATTTAGTTTTCATATAAATATATTACGTAAATAAATAATATGTTACAGGTATATAATAAACACTATATTCTATAATTTAAGGTAATAACCGCTAATTTTTTATAAATATGATCCCATTATATGTATTTATAAACAGTGAGTAGAAAATAATAAATGTTTGGAGTATAATCATAAATAGGCTAATGCATACTTTAATCTATATATATATATGAATATAATAGACAATAATTGCGCTTATTATGTTATGCTGACTTTATTGCAATGCAATAAAATAAAATATAATATTTTAGGTTTACTGAAAAGCTTATCAAACATTATATTAATTATATATTTATGTATTAAAATAGTATAATTTCCTCCATTTATACTTAAACTAATTTTTAAATATTATTCATAAAATCAGGTAGATTATTTTTATATAAATTGGTCTTTTGCACATGTTACTAGGGTGATGGTCGTAAACCTTACCCACTCTTTGTATATGGTTTAAATTAGTAATCCACACTATTTGACAATATTGCGTATTGTTTTCAGTCTTCGTACTTATATCTTAAAATACATATTTTTTAAGATGCTTCTTTTTAATCACTGCTACACTTTGTTGAGGTAGTTTGATAACCTCACACAAAACATCGTAGATCATTGAAGCACACTAATTAACAATTATTTTTATGAGCTTACTTAAATAAGAAATAGACTGTAGTTTAGTTGAACTATAGAGTTAGTCAATAGATTAAGGGGAGATTTTTACTTATTATATTTTATTAGAAAATCAACACTATTTGTGCGTATGTTATATAATAGCGCTTAACGCTCTTTGAATATCCACACGGGTTATTTGTTTTTTTATGATGTTGTGTGAATATTCAAAAGTATATCACTTTTGAAAGTTTCTCTCTATTGTCAAACCAACTTTTTTTGCAAAGCAACTACACACGCCATATTATGTAAATATTGGAATGTATAGTTATACAAACAATATAATTTTCTCATATTCTACAAGTACATCAATATTTACATAAATGAGTTATTGTGATTCCTGTCGAGGGTTTGATAATCAAAAGACTAATATGTATAATTATTATTCTATCTTTCATGTTTAACATTAAATGAAAGTAATATTATAATTTATAAAAATTATTTTTATAATTATATAATTAAATATATTATTATGAATTATATTAAGTTAATGTTTATTCTTTATTATCATTCATTAATTATTATGAGATAAATATTTATAAAAGCAACTAAAAATAAAAAAGCATACCATATAAAGATAGATTCCTTTAGTTACTCGATTGAAATATGGGACCTTCAAGCCACACCTTTCATATTTATTATGTATAATGTATATATAATATTTTAAAAATAGTAGACGTGTAATATATATATATAATCAATAATTGGTAATAAAAATTGAAAAGCGACTAACCGATTGTACATAAGGTTATAATCATTACTATTTACTATAGTATATTTCATAATTTAACAAATAAATATAATAGAATATATCAGATTAAATAAAACATTAATAAAAATAAAGCAGTGTGTCTAGATTATGAAAAAATAACTTCTTCATTTTCACATGAATAAAAATAATACTGAAGAAGAGCTACAAATAGGCATAATTAATAAAAAAAAAAATGAATAAACTGAATAATTATTTAATCACAAATTACTGAAAATGACTGAACATTCTTTCTTAATAAAATCTGGTATGAGATGGTAGAGAGGATTACTACGTTGTGAGGCGTTTATTTGACGAGAATTATTAATCTTTAATGTAATTTGAGAATTTATCGGAATGAAAAGTAAGCATTATGAAAACTTAGTGGTATTGTATAGAAAAGAAACTTATGTGCAAAGTCCTGTGAGGAGATAAATAATGAAACCTATAAAGGCCCATAGGTATCATAGGGAATAAGCTCCCATTATGAAATAATCAAATAATAAGTAAGAATTATAATAATAAAAAATTAAATAAATATTAATATAATTAATAAAATATATATAATAATTATTATTAAAATTATAATTTACTTAATGAGTTTTAATATACACGGTATCTATAGAGCTAAAAGTATACTCTTACAAAATATAAAATTAAATTAAATATTCTATATTATAATATTGAAATATTGAATATTTATTATATATATATATATATTAAATTTTTAATAATATCATATATATAATTAATTAATATAATATTAATTATTAATTATATTAAATAAATAGTACCTATAGTAAATTGACACCACTGGCATATTAAAATAGAGTACGCAAATTATTTTAATCATTAATCAATTTCTTGTTATTAGGTAGTCTCTATCACATTTAACATCACTTATTCTAACTTATTATGTAAGAAAGTGTTTGTGATAGTTTTTTTAAATTATTTAAATTTCACTACTCAGATTATCAGAATCCCTATATAAGCTCTTGAATAATTATATATAATCGATTTTATCTGTATCACGTGATATATTAGTGATTGAAAATAATAAACTTTATTATTTCATATTCAACAACTGGAAAATCATGACAATAGACATTTGAACCTATTGGTAATATAATTAATTAAAATATAAATATAATAATATAGATAAAATAATAATAATGACATTAATAATTAAATAATTAAATTAATAATAATAAATAAATAATAAAAAGACTAATTAAAAAAATAACGAAAAATTATTATTTATCCATCATTTATGGTTTTCTTTTACCCTAATTAAAAAATCATTATATATAATAGTGTAAAAGCAAAGTGTACTTACGTATTCGTTTTTTAAATTAATATATTTTAATATATAAGTTATTAGTGAAATTCTAGATAAAGAATATCTGATAAAAGCGAGAATTCCAAAACAAGTGAAAAAAAACGTCTATGGGACAAACTGCTAGACTATGTAATTAAAAAAGATAAAAAAATAATTATGAAAATATATAATAAAATAATAATAATAATAATTGATATAATAATAATAATATATTATAAAATAATAATTAATTAATAATAAAAGAATAATAAAATATAATAATATAATTAAATACCACTATTACTACTATTGAATAAACCTTTTCCATGTAATATAATATTTTTTAATATAGGCTTCATACTTGATGGTACTAAGAAACATTGTACCAAGATTTTATAAAATATATATGTTTAAAGAATATATACTGACATATGAAAAATAAGTCAAGAAATACAAAAACTATGAGTGATAAAAAATAAACATTACCAGTCATTGCACAATAGTAAGTCTCTATGTTATAAAATCAATCATGTGAACATAATTAAAAAAAAAAATTAAAAATTGAGATAATTTGTTGTTACCACTCCAACTAACCTTATTTATTTTAAAGTTTGAGATCTCTTCTCAAAGTAAAGATGTTATTCTTTAATTACTATATTTATGATATTTTATTTAATATTAAATTGATTATATTAAGGAAATTAAACTGATTAAAATTACGTATAATACTAAAAGCCAGTTTAAAAGATACTTCTTAAAAAAGTCACTGTAGACAAACTGGACAAGACCTAATTGAAATGCGTATAACTTAAGCATATTAAAAAAAACATAGCAAGTGTTTATTTTTAACAATCTGAAATTTCTTAGGGATATTAAATTCTTTTTTATAGGTACAAAGTTATTATATTTTCTAGGGTGCTATTTTACTAATAAAATTTATCAATTTATTTATTTTAGTGATAATAATAATCTGATAAAAGCTAATATACTTTTATGTGCAAATAAACTACGTGAAAAAAATAGTTCATTTATTAAAAAAAAACCTAATGAAAGCCACTGGGCATAATATATTATAAAAAATACGAAATTATTTTATAAACAAATGAGACTTAGACCTTTCCTATTATTACTATTATATAAAATAAATTAAACGTATGGATAGTTAACTAGTAATATTTATTATACTACGAGTATTGTTTTTTGTTTTTAATTATTATTTATGATTTATTAATATATCTCATAAAAGCGAGAATTCCAAAAACAAAGTAAAAAAACTTAAACTTGAAATAATAAAATGATATGAAATTTGCAAATTTGGTCAAAATTATTATTATTCATCTAGCAAAATTAACCAAAAAAGTTAAAATGGCGTGAATATATTTTAATATTATGACCCATCTGAGAAATTGACCTACTTTTCTAAATACCTTTTATAGTTAAAATTGGTTGGAGAGAACAGTCCAATTATATTTTTGACATGTCGTGTCGTTTTTATTTAAGATAATAATATTAATATACTTTATTTAGGGGTTTTAATGACAGTCATACTTGAACAATATTGATCGAAAAAGGAGGAGGCCAAATACTTAAGCATACAACGTGAGAGAGTTGTGTATGCGAATAAAGCATATAACATTACATACAATATGGGTGATCATTTTTTTAAGTGGAGTTTGTAAGTGGTTTTTTTTTTCAGGTGTTAGCAAATCATTTGTTTCATTTTTAAAAGGGATTTAAAACTTGTGAGAAAAATTATTATTTAAGCTTATATTTTTTATAGCCGGTGTAGAGCATATTAAAAAAAAAAATAATAAAATATTACACAGAAAAAAAAAAATTTTTATTGTGAAGAGACCTGACAGTTGGTGCCTATGGTGTTCTCGCCTTTAGATTTAATCTTATACTGTTATTTTTATTATTAATTTTCGACGCAGGGAATCTGGGACTGTGTCCCCTGCGAATTTTGTTATAACAATATAATTATTGAGTGCTAGTTACTTATTGAAGGCTAAAATACCACTGAAATAAAGGCGAGAATGTCAAGGAACATGAGATAGAGCGTGCGCTGAAAATTAATACGCGACCTCTTGATCAAATCCCTTATCCAGAAGGTTTTGACCCTCTCCAAGTATCCCATCAAAATTTGAGATTATTGCAGTTAATGTTCAAAAATTTCCAATAGAAAAAAATATATATAAGAAAATGAATGTGTGTCTTCTCGAAAATTGACCCTTTTCCTTTATAAAATCTTGGAAGTACAAGTTATTTACTACTTATCGTTTTTAAACATTATTATGTAAGGAATAGTTCTGATAAAAGCGAGAATTCCAAAACGAGTGAAAAAAACTTCTCAGTCAATGGACAAATTGGACAAGACCTATGCTGAAGCCACTGGCACATAAAAACTTCAGCACTGTTCATGTCACGAACAAACGCTGACAAGAGTAGATCCTCATGAAGATCAATACGCAAGTTTGTATCAAAAAATGTATATAAAAAAAAAAAAACGAGATTTTGGTCACGTGAGACAGTGTTGGCTAATCTTTATTAAAAAATACAAAAAACTCTAAATTTTTAATAAAAATCTTTACAAACACCAACCATAAATTCTTTAAAAAAATATGCCTAAGTTAAAATACGCACAGCAATAGCTAGAAAAGTTCTCACAATTGATTGATATGATTTATATAGAAGGAATAGTTTGATATAAATAGTCAGAAGATGATTTCTCGAGTATACTATGAGTTGAAACCACATGAACTTCTCTCTCAGTCATTGGACAAATTGGACAAGACCTATGCTGAAGCCACTGGCATATTTAAAAAAATAATAATAAATATTAACACGATAGAATTTTTTTTGGCAATATCTCCCTCTCTATCACATTGCCAGTGATGAATTGATGACACTTTAATCCTCTTTATAATATTATGATACTTCTTGTCACTATATATACTCTTATCTCTTCCGCAGTTTGACATGATATTAGAAAGTGAAATTGCGATGTTATTAGTGATATATCTGCATTAAATAACGCTGATATTATCTCAATAAACAAAGACAAGAGTAAGAAAAAAAATAATCTAATCAATGAAAAATCATGACCTAGACCAATGGCAAGTACGAGCTGCGCAAATCTATATATATAACAATATATATGAGAAAAAATTACAAAAAATTCTACCACTCCTTGAAAACGATATTGATACGCTTCTCTACTCACTTTTATAAAAATCTTATGAGTACATAATTATACAACTCCTTACATTGTCAGTCTCTGTTAATGATCTCATTAGTACTTCATTTATACTCTAGAAGAATTGTTTGTCATAGTAGAAAGCGAGAGTTTCCTCAAATGCAGAGGGTGCGAATATGTATACACAGCCACTATCTAGATCCTTGAGTCTAGTGAGCAGTAAGTTGGTTCTTATTTACTTTACTCGCATAAGCCATCTTCTTGACCTTGTTTTACTACTAATTCAAAATACAATAAATTCTAAATCATCTCCACTACACAACGTTTTGTCTTAAGATATTTTAAATCTTGTGATGAACAGTATATTTTTGACTCTCTTTTCGAGAGTATATTTTTCGTTTAAATCTTCTACCTTTACTATGAGTTTTCCTGTTTTTTTGAAATTATTTAATTTATTATGGTGTGAGGAAGAATAATCATTGATTATATACGCTCTCTCGAGTTGCTCACATTTCTCATAGAGGAAGAGTTAGAGTGTCGTCGGTACAACCACACACTGTTATGCTGCCATTCTGTTGGTGCTAATATCTCGACGATACTGAAGAACCCTTTATTGCCTAATAGCGAGTCATATTTAAAACTTTTAAATATTTAAAGAAGTTAGTTTATCGATTATTAGAATCAATTTCATGTATTTCTTTTTTATAAGATCCTATATGTAATTGCTTAATAGCCTAAGTTATGCTATTTTACTAATTATTACGTTCAATATTTTAATAATTATTCATATTAGCGAATATTATATAAATAACGTAGTTTCCTTTTCTCAAAAGACGATGAAAACGTTCAACTGGAAAGAGCTAAAATATGTGATATTAAAAAAAAAATATACGAAATTTTTATTCTACATCTGAAATTGACCTTTACTTATAAAAATCTTGTAAGTACAAGTATTGATATAATATGTGTTCGTTATTTTTAAAATTATTATTATTATATTTAGAATATTACACTTTCACTCCGCTATTATATAGTTATATATATGAGAATGCTAAAACGGTGAAAAAAAACAGCTCAGTCATTGGACAAAATTGGACAATACCCTATTATAAGCTATCTGGCTATAATAGTTATAAAATAAATATAATTACGAAATTTTTTTTAACTCCATCTAATATAATAAATTTGAACCTCATTTTTGACCACGCTCAATAAAGTTATGAAACGGACAGAGTTACATAAAGTATCAGCTTCTAAAGCACCAGAATGCTTACAAATCACAGACTTTTTTATAAAATATATTTTTTATGAGAAAGTCTGAGAAAAGTATTAGTAATCTCAAAATGTAGTGAAAAAAACTTCTCTCATTATAATGAGTAAGATATAAATAACTATTGAAAGTCACTGCATATTGAAAAATAATAAAATAAAGTAATATAATATATCTACGAATTTTTAATTTTACATTTAAAATATGACCTTTCTCCATTATAAAACTGAGCTTCAAATATTTACCAAAGGTACTTATTTTTAATAAATATAATTAAGCTATATACTATTTAAATAAATTTCTAATTTTATTTGAAATAAAAAAATAGGATAGATGTAATTGGATTGTTTTATAAATAAGCAGCATGAAACTTGTTACGGTATTTATTTTTAATCGTTGTGCGCAGTTGCAATATTTTAACAATTTGCTAGCTCATTTACACACCTTAATATATTATAGATATATATAACTATTGTCATTAAACAGGAGACATCCTCTTAATTCATCTAAATCACGAACACTTATACTACTAGTTTTAATATTTTCGCCAGTATATACACAATATTTTATTTATCCGAAAACTGTAAAAGAAACTAGACATCTAATTAAAGAAGAAGTACTCACACAAATAAAGAATGTCGTGAGGTTCATTAACCTATCTCTCAATATTACATCAGCTGCACCCGACTTTATATATCCTCCATCACCACTTTTGTGTAAATGTTTTATACAATAAGATATTGTTGTATTTATTGCTGACTATATCTCTCTGGTTTTGAATAACATTTAAATTATATAATAAAAAGAGAAGAAAAAATAGATATATTATAGTGATTTTCTGGTCTGTTCTGATGCACCGTCTCCTTTTCTCTAATTTCCATTTTGTCGAACACCACCTCTCTTCTAGACCTTATCTCTTGTTCTTAATCGAAACAGATACCCGAGTGCTTTAAGATCAAACCTTACTCAATTTTCAGTCACAGGCAGTTGTTACTCTTATGTCCTCAACGAGTTAATCTTTAATCATCCTTTCCCTTGGAGTCTTCTGAATTTTCACCTCTATTATAGCTTAAGCTCTCCTGTTAATCTGCAACTAAACTTATCTGTTCTGTCTATTCATTACCAAACTCTACCGACTATCCTAAATTATTTGACTGTCCGAACTCTAAAACAGAACACATTCTTTCTTCTCCTTCTCAGAAACAACCATTTTCGGTGATTTTAAACCATTGCCAGTGGCTTTCCTCTAGTTCTCATGATACAGTTGGTGAACTTGCCTACCATTTCTCTATCCAGAATGACTTTGAGCAGTTGGTGCAGTTCCCTACTGGTATCTCTGATCGTCTTGGAGATGAACTCAACATTCTAGAATCAAAACATTTTTTTACCTTCCAACCCCTCTCCTTATTCTGTTAAACTCTTACCTCCTCTGGGTTCCTTCCATCACCTATCGCTGTACCCTATTCTATCTTTTAAAGTCTTTCGCAGGAAAGACTCCAACACCCTCCACCCCCCGCCTAAGACGATGAAACCATTTTTGGTGCTTCGGTGCCGCAAACTTTTTGTACTTCAAAATATTTAGTCTTTAGTTAACATTCTTTCCTTTTTTCCCTTTCTTTCACAGAATGTTTGTCATTTACTAAAATCTCTACTTTATTTTCTAATACATCAGTTAGATATTTGCATTACCTATAACATTTTCCAGCAGTCAGGTCCTCTGCATGAATTTTCTTTTTTGGGAGGTAAGAGCATTTTGATTATTCTACGAAGGTTTGACTGGTCGGGGGGAGGGGGGATAAACTTCAAGTATACCTCACTTTCCAGCTTGACGCTTTAAAACTTCCATTAATTTTTGTCCAAACACTACTTTTGTTATTTGTCCTGCCTCGTTCATAAAAATTGCTGCAACAGTATTATAGATGTTAACTCGTCACATCATTCATGCATTCAATATTAACGTCATTGGAACATAATCTTTTCATATTCTTATCATGTATGTTCTGAAAATCAACTAGTACCTCGTTTTGACATTCAGTAAAATCCGTATCACATTGACCAATTCCTCAAGTTCTTGCTCATTGCCCTTTTTATTTTCAAAGGTTCCGATCATATTTGATGCTTAATCTGTAACTATGCTAATTACTAATTGCTAATTGTAAAAATAACAGCTTTAGAAGAAATTACATTATTAGGAATAGATGAGTTGGAGGGAGGTAGTGAAGGAGGAATAGCTCCTGAATCGTCTAAGGTGGAATTAGAAGCAAAGGTTTGAGCAAAAAAGTTCAGCTTTAGCGGAAGGTAAAACGACAGCTATGTCGTCGGAAGATACTAGAGGAGGGAAAGAGGAAGAAACAAGGTTAAATTTTCTTTTCTGCAAAATGCTAGAAAGGACGTGAGGAACAGAAACCAATAAGATTATTTTATTTTCTACAGAGAAAATGGTTTTTAGTGTTACAGAGAATAGATTTTGCACGATTTTGTGATGAAAAAATTCGAGGAATTTAGAGAATCAGATGAATTAAATAGTAGATTAACAGGGTAGAAAATTCGGAAAACTCTAAATCGGAGACACGAGAAAAAACATCATCAAAGCGCACATATTCGCAACAACAGCCTTTGGCGAAAAACTGAGTATAGAAACTGTAAGTGTTAAAAGAGCAAGGTTTACTGTCAGAACGCTCATACACCAGTGTTTCGGTTAAGAATAAGAGATGAGGTTTAAGGGAGTTAAGAAGATGTTCAACATAGTGGAGATTAGGGTCAAGACTGCGAATATTGCAGATATTCAAGAAGAAAACCGTGCATCAGAGCAGGCCGGTGATTTTTTGCTGTGAGGTGTGACGCAAGATATATCGAAAGCATTAGATAGGGTCTCGCACAAAGCTTTGATTTCTAAATTTTCCTCTTACGCTATTTATCCTTCTCTTTGTGGCCTTCTCTCTGATTTGATTTGCGGTTGTTCTATAGCAGCTGTTTTAGAAGGCCACCATTCATCCTTAAAATCAATCAATAGTGCTATTCCTCAAGGTTATGTTCTACCTTCAACTCTTTTTCTACTTTTTTTTAGTGACCTTTTCTCTATCACTATCTTCCCCCTTCCTATGCCTCCATCCCCATATTTCAATCTTTTTGGGAGTCTATCTGCTCGACAGCAATTAACGATGCCGAGGATGTAGTATTCCAAAAATTTTCAGTGGAATTAGTATACTCTACTTAGTTGATCACCAGACTACAGTCTGAGTTAAAGGTCAATTTTTTTTTTTTTTTGAGCAGCTGTGGTGTTGATACTGCTCACTGGAATTTGGGCAAAGAAAGTATGATAATATTAATGCCTATAAAATAGTTTACTTCATCTAACTACGGACAAAATTACACACCAACTATAGTCTTCTTAGGGAACAGACAAACCCATAACCTTTCCTGTTTCTTTAATATTCTTTGTAGTTTCGCTTTTCTTTTTACCTTTAATCAATAAAGATCACATTAACTTCTCTTTCTAAAGAGGTTGGGTGTTCTAAGGCGCCCACGGAACCTTTCACCATTTCTGTTGCTGCTCTGTATAGGGACGTTGTTTCCCCCTGTATAGAGTATGCATCACATATCTGGAGTGGTTTCACACACATTGTCCTTTTTAAGGTGCAGTCTAGTGATCTTCGACTTATTAACTCTCCTACTGTTTCTCTCTCTCTCATTTCTTTCTATCCATTGGATTGTGGCACCACACAAATAGAAAATCGCTACCTTAACAAATGGACTTGCTCTTCCTTAACTCTTAAGTTGATTTCCTCCTCCTCCTCTTATTTAGGAGATCTCGTGTAGCTCGTCTTTCCACACATTCTTATCCTTTCTCTGTTAACTTTCTGACCACATACTTAACTGCTATGCTAAATCTTTCATGTACTCCAATGGTAAAGTCTGGAACACACTTCCTTCATATATTTTCCAACTTCCTTTGACTTGCACATTTTCAAACGCTGTGTATCGGGGCATGTCGGCCTTTGATTTGGTCTTAGGTCTGGTTTTCCCAACTCTAGTGGAATTTTTTAGACCTCTGATCATTGCTCACCGGAAATGCGCGTGAAGTTAGCCGCGATTTTTAGCGATCGATTTTTTTTGCGCCACAAAAATAGCCAACACACAAATTAATTAACAAAAATTTATCAAATATCAAATTAATGTTACAAGAAATAAACTGACTCCAATTAATTTACAAATTTGCCAACTCACAAATTAATAGACAAAAAATAGCCAACTCACAAATTAATGAACAAAAATTAAGTGACCTCAACAAAATTAATGACAAAATTAGCCAAACTCACAATTAATGACAAAAATTAGCCACTCACGCATTTGGAGGACAATTAATAAAAATCTGGGACAAATATTAAATGGACATGAAAAAGATGAGGACAATACGTCAATGTTGCTATAATTTGTACATTAGTAAAAAAAGGACAGTAATTTTTTATAAGTTAAACTAATTAGTATTTAATTAAAATTAATGAATTAATTATAATTATTATAAATACAATTAGAATAATTTTTATATAATATATATATATAACTATTATATATATATTATATATATATATATAATTATATATTATAGTATAATTAATTACTTGAAGAAGGTCATTATTCCACAATGAACAAAGCTAGATTGTAATATAGTTTTTTTACAAATACCAGTTTTAAGTGTTTTAAATAGATAAACTAAGAGCAATGTAGGGGGTTTTAATCATTCATAATAATAATAAGAAAAGTGATAATAGCTTTCTAGAAATTAATATATATATATATATATATATATATATATATATAATATATATATATATATATATATATATATATATATATATTATATATATATATAGATATGTATTATTACTCTATTAGAATCGTTTCAAGGAAAGGTTTAGAAATATATATTATATATATATAGTATATATATATATATTACTATATATATATACTATATATATATTATATATATATAATAATTATAAATATATATATATATATTATATATATATATATATATAATATAATCTGCTGCAACCTATTACTGCAAGACTTGGAACGATACAGACTTCATGCTAACACCATTTTATTACTAAATTAGTAAGAATTTCAAATATGATAACAATATTAGGAAACCTTTAGAAATTTTGGTCTTAGGGAAATCTAACTATTTTCTTACCAGAAAAAATCTATCGCAACCTATTACTCCAAAACTTGGAACGATACAGAATTCAAACTAAAGCCATTTTATTACTGAATTAATAAGGATATCAGCTACCTTAAAAATATTTCGACTGACCTCGAAATTTGTGAGTTTCGTACTTAAGTATTTTCGTACCAGAAAAAAAATCTATCGATACCTATTACTCCAAAACCTATGATTGAATATAAAAAAAACCTACGCGTTAATGGTACTTTAAGAATTAAGTTCCTTTTTTGTCTACCTTTTGTGTTAAAAGTGTGTCTTAGACCCTTTATAAAATTTTTGGTGCTTTATGACAATTTTTAACTTTAAAGGCTTCGAGTTATTTATATTTGATTATTTAACATTCTTGGCTGTTTTATGTTCATTTTTATAGTTTTTCAATTTAAAATAAGTTTGTAGTTGTTTTGATATATATTCCTCATTCTTGTTTAAATTTCTTAGTTTTACTCAGCCTTTCTATTTTTTTATATAAAGCTTTTAGTTTATCATAACATATCGTGATGTTAAACTTCTTATAATGTTCTGATAAATATTGTAATTATCCCATATTATTACACAGTCTTCCAACAATAAAAGTTTGAATTTTGAAAATTTGGAATAGTAAAGTCAGGAAAAGGCAACAAAACTTTGAAAACGAAAACGACTGAAATGTTGCTTGACATTGTTATTAAAAAAAAAAATTTTAGTGAAAAAATATTAAAATTTCTCATACATACGTTTACATTGTTATGATGAATAAAAATTTCGAAAGGTCACACTACAAATGAAATTGAGTTAAATGTAATGTTAGGAATTTAATCTAAGTGTAATATTGTTTTCTTCAATTTCATACTAAAATTTTGATATGGATTACAATTTCGTTCCTTTTAATTATTATAACATGTTATTTTCTGTTAAAAATTTTATTGAAAAACAAATTATTACACTTATTTAATGGAAAAATATGCCTATGGATAAAATAATAATATTTATAATTTTTTTTCCATTATTTTTAAACAATGAATTTGAATATATTTGTAAAAATAATAATTTATATATATATATATATATATATATTATATATATATATATATATATATATATATTAATATATATATATATATATTATATATATATATATAATATATATAGAGAGAGAGAGAGATGCACTGAGCAGCGATGCAAGTTCAAATCAAAATTTAAATAGCTGGAGTTTAGACGTTCAGTTTTTCAATGTTTCGCTTTTCCTCTTTTTTGTTCATATACACATTCTTATTCTTTATTACAAACATCTTATAACGAAGTATGAAAGAATTCTCTCAGCGTATGTTCTGCGTGTCGCAGGAGGAGAGTAAATGGCCAGTGGTACTTGGGTTTGATGCCCACAACCACTTATTTTTTACCTAATGCTAATGCGTGCCTCTGAGATGGTCGTGTTCACCGTAAGTGACCTATTATCTTTCTGCGAAAATTTATGAATTACATGAGTACATGCAATGTCAAAGGAATAAATGATGAGTAAAAGATGAGAAGTGGAGAGATGTGTTGGATGTACTTAGAAAGGGTCACTTTCATTTGCTCGCTGTGATTGAAACAGATTGAAGGAAAAAGGAAGATGAGTGGTTTCGTGTGAAATGTGTTTGTGTATTTAATTGGAAAGGAATGAAAGGGGAGAGAAGGAGTTGTGAGTTTGGCACAAAGGTACACAAAGGTATGATGGATTTTGTTTGTTTGGTAATAGAATTGTCTTGGTTTAAATTAAGTTCCACAGGTCAAGGTATGTGTGGTTGTAACATGTTGTCCATCTGATGCTGTGTTAAGTAGAATAGGCGACGCAATACATTATCAAAGGATGTTAAAAGAAAGAACATAGAGGAAGAGGATGTGACTGGAAGATGGGGGGGGGGGGTGTTTCGAGAATTATTTAGTTTTAGAAGGGGAGGAGGAAATCATAAAATTTTTGGAACCTTCCACACAACTGTGAGGAAATTGAATGAAAGAGAAAACGATATATACCATGTTATAAATGAAGAAAAACAGGCATGTATTTTTTAAAAATAAATTACAGTAATAATAATAAAAAAGTTAAAAATTAGGGTACTTTATTGCAATAAGAATAATACATTGAAATTTTTAAAAATTTCTTAATTAATTATAGTGCTATTTTCTGATTTTTATTTTTAGTACTAGATAGTATTTATTTTCAAACTATATTTTATGAGAAAAAAAAAGTTATATTTCTTATTCAAAACGAATTTGCTCATTTCAAATAAAAAATAATAAATTATGAAACCGGCATCAGTAAATGGTTATTCTCACAATGGCTTTTTTCTTTTTACTTAAAGACATATAAAATTTTAATTATTAAAAAAGTCAAATATCTGAAGTACAATAAAACAAATAGGAATATTTAATTAGGTTAAAATCCTTGTGAATCTAAAATTAAAGTTTCTGCCGAGATTTGTTGAAAACATTTTTTCTTCATGCTTACATTATTAGGTTCTTGACAATTAAATTCTTGTTGTAAACAAAATTAAAGAGTTCTGACAAATTTACATAAAATACTTATTGTTGTAGGGTTACAGCATTTCTTGGTATTCCTTTATAGTTATATTCCATGTGATATCTGTATACAATAATCAAATTTATCTAATTATTCCAACAGCAAAGGAAAGGAAGTTCTTATAAATATTCTGGCATTGTTTCTATTAATAAAGTACATGTTCGCCAAATAGATACATTCTTAGACTACGATTTAAGGGCACAAATATGCTCATAGATTGTACAGTAATAATAAACTATACTATATATATATACTTATATATATATAATATATATATATATATTAATATATATATATATATATATATATATTAATTCTACATATAGATATAAAATACAAAAACAGACTAAGTATTTCAGTATCACTATAATATAGAGTATAATGATTAAGTAATATCACACGAATAATATATAACGTCAAACAAGCTAGTATAACTATAATAATTATACTTTAATTACTCATATAACTAATCATATAATAAATATAATGATAATATATATATATACGGTATATAACTAATATATATATTATTATATTATATATATATATTATAATTATTAGATTATATCATATATATATTATATAATACCGTTATATATAATATATATTACTATATATACTATTTATATATAATATACTTATATACTATTATATATATATATAATAATATATTATATATAAAATATCATAATGATAAATATATAATAATATAACATCAAAATATATATATATATATAACTATATATATTATATATATATATTATATATATAAGAATTATTGAACTTTTAAGATCAATAACCTGAATCATTGATTACTTTAAAATTATCTAATCTTATAAATTCTAATTTGTTGACACCATTATAATTTTTTAATTAAGCCGATAAAAGAACTCACTGATAATCGGTTCCTGTTTCAAGACCATAGGTCTCAATAGCACCAATTATGCTGCAATGGTTGTATGCGACTAGTGCCTAAGATGGTTCGAAGATGATTCAGATTATGTCTGTCTCACTAGTGGGGTTGTATAGATGATTGTCAGAAGAGGGTATTGGTTGTTTTTCTTATTGTCTTGGTTCCTCCTCATTACTATACACAGTCTTCAACCATCTTATCTCAATACTCCTGCTGCGACTGAATGCCTTCCAGGAGTTGCACTCATATGCATATCACGCCCACTACAATCACACATTACCTTCATTTCTCCATTTCATGAACTCGAAGTAATGAGTCTATCCAATTATGATATTAGGATCTGAACAATCTACCTCCATGTATTTATCAGCTTATTATAGTTGAGACATTTTTTTCCTACTAATGATCTAAGAATTTTTAGGACATGGTGTTTTTTTTACATCTCTTAATAATCTAAATTTAATTTATAATGCTTTTCTATTAAGATCTTCACCCACTCTGTGATCCGGCATGCTGATCACAACATACTCATTAATAACTCATTATACCAATTAGTTTATGCACGTGTCTCTATCTCTATACAATAAGATAAATAATCATCATCATCCTTTTATTCTCGCCCAAGAATCTGGGCGGTAAAGCTGACGGTACATCGCAAATCAGATAAAGAAGAGTAAGTATTATAAGCAGAAAAATTATGACACAAGTCGAAAAGAAAGGCCCACCCTTATCTCTGTTGAAGTTGAAAAACTTCAATTCGCAGTCAGAAAATACCACCCTAAGCATTACGAGAACAGACATTTATTATGACTGTCAACTAGAGCTACGATGCCGCTATCAAGACCATTCGAACCGACCTCATATACCATGTTCTATGGACATTATCTCGCTCACAGCGTATATAGTTCATCCCCTGTTCCAGGGTGCACAACACTCAATACCACCTCACAAAACCCGCCCATGTCATTTCTCCTCTGATTACTAGCACTTTCTGTATTCTCGCCCTCTACCAAAACTCTTCAACTATCTTCTCTCCTCTTATAGACTATTCACTTAATACTGACTCACGTTCCATTATTTACCATCGTCCTACAGCACACATAGCTCTAAGACTTCCTACCTACGATCACCTTCAAAAATCCTAACACACCAAACAATCACTCATAATCATCAATTCACACCATACACTATATCAAAACACTTTCACTAATTACAGCTGCCTTAAATACCTTAAAACTACTAAGTTGTATCCTAAATAATTATATTTTTATCCTTGAGCTTGATCAATTCATCTACTTTCACATTGACCAAACTCATCTCACATCATAATACTTAATCTATTCTCTCATGATATACCCCTTTATCACATCTACATAACTCTTTTCAAACTAAGCAACCATGGAATTCTATCACTTATTGCGCACTACATTAAATTGACTATTTATTGCAATTACCTTCTTAATCACCCACAGCATCACACTATTATTCAATCAATCTTCATACTCAAACACAGTACAACTAAACAACGATCCCCACTATAATGTATTACCATCTAATACTACAAAACGAATAGACTATTAGATCTAGATACCTTCTTATTCTCAAACCATAGTTGATTAAATCTCCTCCAAATACTCACCAACACATTTCATTACTAAGATATCAATAATTTAATTCAATCACAGATTCATACAACATATTATCATCGCCTCCTCATGTTAAGACCTTGGCCGCATCTCAAACTAGTCCCTTTACATCCATCAATTAATTTAATTGGTTCTCACCAAAGCGCACACCTATCGTGACTCCTTCTTCATGCTCACTTCATACTCCTTCAGTAGAGACTTACTAATCATATATTGTCACTAACTTAACTTAAACACTTCACTATCCAATAAATCTAATTCGCTAATCATTAAACTGATACACCTATAACATTCCCATCCGTTTCCCTATTTCTCATCCAACAACTATTTCAAAGCATGTAACTGACACTGCATTAATTCTACGCCAGATCCCAGAAAGCTTAATTCTCCACTAAACATAACTTCAAACCAGCCCTTCCTCACTCACAACCAAACCTAACTCTTATCTAAATTCACTTTCAAATCCCTTCTTTTACATATTCCCTCCTTATACACACTCTGCCAAATCACTACCATCTTCTCAAACTCTCTTCTATATACAAATTGCCACACAATCAAAATCCGCATATAATACGGGTAGCATTTGCCACTAGCACCCTCCACTCACCGCAATTCTCCATCATTCTAACACCATCCCTGCCACCCCACTCTATTCTTTCATAACCCCATCCATTATCAAATTGAAAAAATAACACCAGTAAATATCTAAACACATCCTCTGCCTCACCACAAAATTTTAAACCAGCCAACATGACTATTCATTAAACTCCATTTTTATTCTTTATTTCTATTATACACACCATCACTTTGTCCATTTCCATACTTTGAATTCACTTCAGAATGCTTACCACCAATAACACAAATAGATCACATAACATACTGCACATTAAGCTCCGAATTAATCATATCATACGCCTTTGTCAAAACCATAAAACCTAAATACAATTTATTCTTTCCCCTCATTCATCTCTTACAACAAATTTTGTTTCAATTTAAAAAACATTTATCACAATCTTCAACACATCTTCTAAACGCATCTTGTCTTCACCAATCAATTCTTCCATCACTCGAACACTCTTCTCGACCAAACATACCAGCAGTGATATATTCTTCCCACAAAACACTCAATAAGTAACTTCCTATCTCTCTAAAACTGCTCCTACATACCTTTACCCCCTCTTTACCCTTATTATACATATTACTATTACATTTCTTCAGATCTCAAAAAATACTCCCAAATAACGTCTTGTTTACACAGGCTCTTCATAATCCATCAATCCCACCTCCGCCTCCGTTTTTGATTCATATCTACCTACCAAGATACACTTCTGCCTCTTATACTGCAGATTTTACCATTCTTCAACTTTCTCAACTCTACCTCATTACCTCCTCCCTTCTAAATAAACTCATTCCCAAAGAATACCTATTCCTTCTTGCACTATTTCAAACCCCACACACACTTCACTAATCACTGTCATTATATATAGCATGCATGTCTTTATTGCAAACATTTTTGAACTTTTCCCCTCCACCATTCCTCTCACATCATTTCATCAATTCCGAAATCATCCTCCTATTCATTATTCTATGCAGATATTCCCCTTTTTCTCAATTTCCAACTTCGCACTTCCCTTCCAGAAGATTTCCTCCAAAATTCCACTGTAAGTGCTCCAACTTTCATCCTCTTCCAAACTTCAATATACTCTGCTTTCTCGTACGTATGCATACCTTTAGTATTTTCCTCTCTTTTTTTACCCCTTAATATATCAATTCCAAACGTTCTTCTTTCTGTAAACCCTTATCATTTGACTTTATTCACACATTCAACACACGCTCTTTTTCTTATTAACGCTTGCATCACACCTTCATATCACAACTCACTGATTCCATTCTACTCCTACTTTCCAGCACTATCCTCACATACTTCTTTTGCATCTAACCTAAACAATCTCTCTTTATTGCTTGCAGATTTGCTTCAATCATATTTTTCCCACCATTCAACCATACTTTAACTCTATGCCTTCTAAAACAGAAAACAATGACGGAAAAGATTGATAGACCTTAACTTCACATCTCCCAATTCAATAACCCATTTCCCATCTACAACACCTTCCTTTTCACCTTATAAAGCAATCACATATAACTCATTATTTCCTGACCAAGAATCAACTCATACACTAATGGAATAACCCCCAAATTCATGGGATAGAGGTTTCGCCGAGTTGCTACACTATATTAATTAAAGTATTTGACCGTTATATCAAAGGATGTATTCAGCATTCCCGTATACACATAATTGTGAACTTCCTCAAATTTTAAATCTACATTCACCACTCTGACTTCCAAAATCCACATTACTGTATAATATTTACGATATTTTGTAGCATTACAGACAACTATCTGACCAAATATTAGTCAATATTTTAGATTTATCTCACGTTATATTTTAAGATTCCTTTTTTTTCAAAAGCATGTACTAGAAATCTTCAAAACATATAATGTTGCTTCGTAATGTTCTCATTCATAGAAAGTCAACCTTGTTAAATGGACTTTTACTATCAACGCAACTACCTAATTATCAAGATTGTCTTTTAGATTATAAAAACTCTGATCATATCTTTGTCAAGTGTCTTATATATGAAATTTTCCTTAACGAAATTAAAAACTCACCAGATATTAAGAATTTAATTTTAAATTTTTTCTTGAAAATTTCAAATGGAAACCCTCAAGATCCCGCATCCTTGCATCATGTTAATCCTAGTGCCCCAAACCAGTATGTTAGAGCAATTCAGTCTGTAGCAGATATCATCGAACGATTACTCGATTCGTACTAAATAATTACTCCTGTCTCCGATTGGAGCAAAAGACACGAGCCACCTGACTTACACTCAGTTTCTCATGAATTTTTGTCAATTTGTCGGCCGTATTCTCCTCTTTGCATGATAATATTAAGACTCCTTTTTTTTTCTTTTTTTTTTTCTGTGTAATATAAATTGACTCAATTTTTTAAGCTTTCTTCCAATACATGTGTGAAACAGGTTTCTTTTTTTCTCCCTAAAAAAAATCAGTGATTCATCATGCTTTTTTTTCTGTCAGCATTCCAAGTAACTTTGTAGTTTATGTCAATAACATTAGAA
>JABUQX010017435.1:0-5000 GCA_015478945.1 Trachelipus rathkii | reverse complement strand
CTTTTAAAATAATCATAGTTGGCATGTCACTACAAACTCGCAATTTATCAATAGATACATGTTTAATGAATATTACTAGACACACATCAATGTAATAAAATGTCTACTTAAACATGCTACTAAGAGATAGCGCTGTCCACACGACTAGCATAACCTTCACGATAACACCTGTTAAAGCAAATTTTCAGAAAAAATCCTCGAGTCTTAGTTTTTGTGAACACTTGTTGTAATCAAATATCGAACTGACACATATAAACAAAGATAATATAAATTATATATCATTCCAATTCGATATACTCACAGCAGATTTGAACATCCTAATGACTCGCAAAACATATATAATAGACGATATATTAAAAATATAAAACAACAAAATATCTTAAACTACCAATAATATATATATAATAATAATAAAAAAAATATAT
This sequence comes from Trachelipus rathkii, assembly GCA_015478945.1. NCBI lineage: Eukaryota > Metazoa > Arthropoda > Malacostraca > Isopoda > Trachelipodidae > Trachelipus > Trachelipus rathkii. The sequence continues at coordinate 4,575 of JABUQX010017435.1, read as the reverse complement.
AAAATTAAATAATAAAGTATATATATGTCTATAATAAAGTTTAATACACATAATAAAATTAATCTGAATTGTAAATTTTATTTAACAAATAAACATATAAAATAGAAAAGTAAAACTGGTACAAACTAAATTAATATGCAGAAAGTTTTTAAACATTAAATATACAAAAGACCTAACTACAAGATTAGTGCGTGGAGCACCATTCCTCACCGATATCCTAGTTCACATTAATAAAGTATAAAAGAAAACCACTATAAAGACAATTTTCAATTATCATAAGCCGCACAAAATGCTTAAAATCTTTGAATGTTTTCATATCTATTTAATTTTCGTTTGCAAATGATAACTTGAACCATCATCGTTTTTAACACATCCCTATCGCTAAACAAAGCCCACAGCACTCTCACCCAATTTTAAACACAAATAACAGGGTATTTAATGCGCAATTCTAGGATTCAATATATTTCTTATCTTACCTTACGCATATAAAGCCCTATAAGCCATGGGGCTCAATGAGGTACAAGAGAATATAATACTTATGACAGCTCTCAACTGAATATCTTACAGTCAGTCTCTCTTATTTTATATTATATTTAATTAATGTTTCTTTAGATCTATTTATTTATTGATTATATCCAATTATTTATCCTCTACATCTATCATTTATTTCATTCACTCATATCATCATTCAGTTTCTGCTTTCTTTGTTTCAAACCTTTTTCATCATTTACTTCAGTTAGTATCATTATCATTATCCATTATTCATTATCTAACCACAGGGTTCCAGCACGACACAAACAAACCATCGGAAATATCTTATATACCAACTGCTCATGAAGAAAATTACTCCGTATCAATTAACTGTGTTAATTTAAATAATACATACACTTGAAACTTCTACGTCTACGAAGCTTACAGAATATCTTCTTACAAGATTAGATTAATTCCAACAAGCTTTAAAATCTACAAGTGATTACTTTCAATCTTCATTTTTATTTGAAAAATTTTAGAAAAGATTCGATCAAATTTTAATTTAAATTTCGTCCAAACGGGTTTATTTTCGTACGGTCACGAAAGCTAGCTACGGTAAAACTAGTATGAGTTTAAATAATAAAGAATAAAAATCTCACCTTTCTGACACTATATTGTCCTTTAATTCTATATAAGCATTCTAGTTTTAAGATTTTGAGTATTGGTATAAAATCACTGCTGGAACTTGGTAAAAATGTGAAGCAGGCCAAAAATTGGAGATACCACTAATGCATCAAACGCCATCATGCTTTCTTTTCCTTCCTTATCAGGTGCTTCGAGCGCTTATTATTGGCTGACCGGCGAGAGTCATCAGCATTACGACCCACCAATCTGCTCACCAATAATTAAATCAGTTGCAAAGTTTTCGCTGTACCCACAGAGTTGAGACAAGTATTCTATCTTTAACTTATGTTATTCACCACTGGAGATTTGAACCGATTATGCCGATCGACCAAAAGAAGTCGTGTAGCATTATATTGCGTTTTTATTTATTGTGTTAGGACCTTATAGTTTCTCTCGTTTGGTAGTATGCGAAAGTTTGCTTTACATAGTATAAAAAAAACTGTAGATAGTATGTATTTTTGATTCAGTTCTTTACATTTTGGCTCGTATCCTAAGTGGGCTTAATTTATCTGTTTTAATATTTAGTAATAGTAATGTAATAGAATAAAATAAAATGCTCCAGCCGGATAATTTTTAACTTCCAGCTTCCATCCTGACAGATTTTTCTTTAAAGGATTAAACTTCCCCCCTCCCTCCCCCATTAAAATTTGGTGTATTTTATTTATCCCCATAGAGAATAATCGATTTATCAGCTTTAGAAATATTCATCTTTAGTGCCCTTTATAATAGTAGGAAATAATGGCTTACACATATAGCTGGTGTAATTATTTTGTTTTAATATTTCTTTATATTTTTACGAATGGATCCTTTTAATAAAGGTTACAGATTTTTAATATTTAAAAGCCTTTGATATTGAAAATTATACATCTTCATCATCTTTATAAACTTACTTGCAGTAATATGGTTTATATAATATAAAGAGATTTTTACTTTCATCGTGGTATAATTTACTATGTTTAAATTTTAAAACTTATACTGAACAATTATTCATTACTTAAATATCATATATAATAGTAATATAATAATATATCATATATATATAATATATATATATATATATATAATATATATAATAATTATATATATATATAGATGATATATATATATTATATATAGTAAAAAAAAACTTATGGTAATTACCTCCTTTAACACAGTTTGAATGAGATGGTAATAATCGGATTTACAAGGAAACTAGGAAGCTCTTATATAGATATATTTTAGAAGATTGAGAAAGGAAAGAGTGATAGGGAATTCTGTATGAATAATGGAATAGGAATTGTTACTTTCCAACAGAATGTGAAAGATTTAAAGATTGTGGAAGGGAACACTTCGAAAAATCTGCAAGTATGACAAAAACAAGATGAATGCCTTCTTTTGATAGTTAAGAAGAAAATACAATCTTTTGAGATGATAATATGTAGAGGGAATTTGAAGCAATGGTAAATCAGCAGGTAAAGTGGAATTGCTATAAGATGATACAAGAATGCAGCAGGATTGTGATAAAGATAGGAATTGTTTTACAAAATTTGGAGGTATACGTCTAAGATTGAGAGCAGGAGAGGCCGAATAGGCTTACTTATATAAGGTAAGAGATAGGAACTATTAGGGAACTAGTTATGATTTTGTAGCAAATATATACTGTATATCGTTGAAGGATGGTTTCGATCAACTGAGAAATTGGTTAGAACAAGTGTTATTTAAAGTGGCTAAGATTGGTTAGAATCAAATTACATATTAAACAAATGAGTGGGAGAAAATGGGAGGGAAGAGAATAAATTGATAAATTGTATTTACTTTTTTTGTGCTTGCAACAGACGTATGACAGAATAAATTAGGGAATTTGTGAACAGATGTTAGTGATTATATGATGTTGGTTTACGCTCTCTGGGAAAATGAATCAAAAATAGATGTCATGTGTGAAGCTTGGGTGTAAAATAAATGAAAGTAGAAGTGAATGTTATAATCAAATTGGCATGATGAGCATGGATTTTTTCTTCATGACTATTTTAATTTGTATAGGTGTGTTATGGTAAGAATAAATAGTGAAAAAATTTAAGGAGGGGTGGCTTAGGAAGGTTTTAGACTGATGGAAATGATAAGAGTAGTAGCGTCCTGCTTATAAGCTGATATTTGTTGTTGGCTAATCTAAAAAGTTGAGAGATAGTAGCGTTATAGGTGGAAAAGAGGTGTTAAAGGTTTATGAATATAGGAAATAGAAATAAAGTAATGTGATGTAGTGATTAGGTAGATCGAGTTGAAATCATGTTGATGGTGAGCTAATTGAAAAGACAATAATCTAGTTTAAATATTAGGATCTTGTTAGATAAAATTACGGACTGTATGATGGCATAAAGTGGTAAGATGAAATCTGGAATTCGTATAGATGTGATAGTCAAATTAAATCTTGGCAATGCAAGGGACTAAGTTCCTTTTACGCGCTAGTTCCGCCTGGGAGGTATTGTTACTATTAATATATATGTGAATCTATATGTGGGAATAAGACGTATACACCTAACGTGGCAATCCTATTCAAATAGAATATCATAGGAGCGTGTAGTGTGAGAAAGGTGGATTGAGTGAAAGAGACAATAGAACATTAGGGATTTTTTGAGGAAGGCGCAAAGCAGAATGACTGAGGAGTAAAACGAAAGAGTGTGAGTAAGAGTATGGGTTGGTTATTGGAAGGTGATGGATTAGTCGGTGTTAAGCAGATGCAATTGAGATGTGAGGGGATGGGTGGGCTGGGGGACGGACAAAATGATGAGAGGAGTATGATGCTCAAGAAAGATGGAGAGTTTACAGAATCTAGAAGAGGGGTGCAATATGAGGTGGTAGATATGCGGGGGTTTTTTATGTGTGGTTTTTGGGTTGGATTTTGGGAGGTATGGTTGTTTACTCTTAATCTTTTAATGGATAACCCTATATAATGAATACACTATGAAGTCCATCGCAGTCTTGTGAACCTAGTTGGATTTTTTTTGCTACTTAAGCGTATAAGTGGATGTAGGGGGGGAGGTCTTTCTTTTATCATATGATTTATCATGATCAGGTTGAAATGTTACAATCACAAATTATGTTATGCTATCTCAAACAGTAATTGAAAAGTAAAAAAAATTATCTCTGACTATATATATTTTTACGTTGCAAGAATTAAACTTTTTTGACCTCTCAAAAAATCAATGCACAAACTATCCCTGCTTATTTATTTCATTTATTGTAAATATTAATCCGTAGAAATGAATTAAGCATGTTTAAAACTAATTATTTAGGCAGTTTTCATTATACTTACATTTGTGTGTGGCATGTCATTACGGGCTTTTTAATTAACAAGCGTCCAAGAGTTTTGTCAAATCGTTGGCTATAGGAGAAAAGTTCAATTCTATCTACAATCTAAATATCTCCACTAAAAACTCGCTGACT
>JABUQX010017434.1:57500-58946 GCA_015478945.1 Trachelipus rathkii | reverse complement strand
AAAAAGCTATTAGAGATTCTTCATGACAAGAGTCGAAATCTTTGTTGCATGGAAACCTGGACCACAGAAAGGTTATTAAACTTTAGCATAAGTGATAGTCTGCCTGGCGCTTCGATGTGTATAGTATTCCTTAACGATTCGGAAGCTGAAGGAAAATAATTTGTGCAGGGTTTTAAAGAACTAAAACCATTTAGGACATAGCATTGTCTTTCGCCGTTGTGAGTATATAATATATATATATATATATACTATAATATATTATATATATAATATATATATAGTATTATAATATATATATATATATTATCATATATAATATATATATATATATATTATATTTATATATATATATATATATATATAAATTATAATATATTTATATATATAATATATATATTATAATAATATATATATATATTATAAGTTACCATTTATATATATAAAATATTTACATAGGTACTATACTATTTATATATATATATAAATATATATATATATATATATGGTAATTAAGTTTCTTTAAGAATCAGATAATGACCTGAAGACTGTTGGAGCTGTTAATTTTGAAAGACTTTGGCTCTGGTCTAAACAAGCATAATAATAATAATAATAATAATAATAATAATAATAAGTAATTAATAATAATAATAATAATAAATAATAATAATATAATAATAATTAATAATAATAAATAATAATATAATAATAATAATAATAATAATAAATAATAATAATAATATAATTAATAATAATAATAATAAGAAATTAGTGATAAAGAATAAAAAGAAAAAAAATAAAAATAAATAAAGTAAAATTAAAATAAAAAATAAAAAAAGAATAAAAATAAAAATAATAATAAATTATTATTATTATTATTATTATTATTATTATTATTATTATTATTATTATTATTATTATTATTATTATTATTATTATTATTATTAATTATTATTATAGTATTATATAATTAATAATAAATTATTATTATTAATTAATTTTTATTAATAATTATATTATTATATTATTATTATTATTATTATTATTTATTATTATTATTATTATTATTATTATTATTTAATAATAATAATAATAATAATAATAATAATAACTAATAATAAATAATAATAATAATAATAATAATAATAATAATATTATTATTATTATTATTTATTATTATTATTAATTATTATTATTATTATTATTATTATTATTTATTATTATTATTATTATTATATTATTTTATTATTATAGTTGAGGTTTGACATTGTCTTCACAGCTCTTTAATCCATAACAACTTTCTCTCAAGCACTGATTACAACTCCCTCTCGGAAAGGGGAATTACAGATTTGGGGGGGGGGAGGCCTGAGGGGGAAGTTATTTTTTCTTCTGGTTTCAGAGGTTTCGGAGCTATTATTTGCATCATGAACCTTTTTATAGACAGATAAT
>JABUQX010017434.1:35000-50000 GCA_015478945.1 Trachelipus rathkii | reverse complement strand
GGCTTTAGTATATATATATATATGAGTTATTCATATATATATATATATATATATATATTATAGTAGTACTTGACTTAACGAAATTTAATTCGTTCCGTTATTGAGCTCGTAACTCAATTTGCTCGTATATCAAATCAATTTTTTCATTGAAATTAATTGAAATGCCATTAATCCGTTCCAGCCCCCAAAATGCCACCCCAGTATTTTTTTGTTACGTGTTTTTAAATAAGAAAAAGTATTTATAAATAACAAATATTGTATAAAAACATAATTAAAGAGAATGTAAAGAAACAAACTGATTTTATAAAGTGTATATTTACATTGGATATCAGATAACTTGAGCTTAAGTTAATTTTCTTCACTGGTTTTTGGCTTTTTCGCCTCGCTTTCCTCACCTACACTTGCAGGCCGTTTCAAGAAAAACCTGTCCAAGGAAGTTTGTTTCTTCCTCCCTTTCAGAATGTTTCGCAAATGAGTTAGGCAAGTGTCATTAAATAGCTCCGATGCACGACCAGTTGCAACTTTTTCTGGGTGCTTCCTTTCAATAAACTCTGAAAATCTCTAGCTGCGGCTCCTGAGTACCTCACAACAATGTGCTTGTTCTCAGCTCACAAACAAAAAAAAATCGACCCGAGTGACAACTCGTATCTCGGAAATCTCGTCATGTTGGGACACTCGTATTTCAAGGTACCACTATATATTACCGCTATATTATATATGTATATATATATATATATATATATATAATAATATAATTTATAAGTGTTTTATATATATATATATACTTATATTACTATATATATAATATATATACTATAATATATATAGGTATACTATATAGATATATATATATTATATATATATATATATATTATATATTATTATATATTACCATAAAAAATCATGTGGGTATAAAAGACCTTGAACATTAGGAATAAGGTAAATAATTAATATAATAATATATAATCATCAATAATAATAATAATAATTAATAATAATAATAATCAACAATATATATAATAATAATTAATAATAAATAAAATCATACCCTTAAAAATAATAATTATTAGACGTCAAAAGGCAACCCTGTTTCTTCCCAATCACATACTATGCCTAATATATATATATATATAATATATATAGATATATATATATATATATATATTATATATACTCATATATATTATATTATATATATAATTATTATATTATATACTAATATATATATATACTATAACATTGCTTATACAGCTTATATATAATATATATATAAGTAATTATATATATTAAGCTGGGTAATGAATTTTGGAGTTCGGATGTTGGTGACTAATCCAACGATGGTCAAATTGATACCTTTGGTCTTCCCCTGTTGCGTGGGGACACAAAATCATTGTTGCATTTTACTCAATGTTCTAGGGGCCCAACTATACTTTTATTTTATTTTAAAAGGGTATTGAATCGTATTTTACTATTTCTGAAGTTAATGAATTTTATATGCCTTGTTCTTCAAAATTTGGTTTTAATACTAATTAAGAGCTATTTCTGTCTCATTTTCAGATCCAGACTATTCGACGTTTGCAGATAAGTCCCTGTGGGTGCCTCAGGTTGTTTTTATGACTATATTGCATATATATATTCGTATTCATGGCATGTTTGCAACCACGGCAAAGACAGCACTGCAATATTCGGTTATCCACAACCACTTGTCGAAAATCAGCTACCACTGGTTGAGGATGTTTTTAGAGCCTACAAGTTCCATCAAGTAGTCAACAAAGATGCCAGTATTACTCATCTAGCAAAGTTAGTGGCAACAGAAGTTAAAGGCATATACAATAAAAGCAGGCATTCCAACAATAGAATTTGAAAGTGTTATAGTGAAAGTGAAGAGACTAATAGTTAATGTCAATGATTTGATGAAATATTCCAAGAAATAAACAATCTTCTCTAACATATCAAGATAAAATAAAATCATTTTTCTCGTCTCTTCGACATAGGCCGCGTGCAATGCTCGTGTTCATAATGGTAGTAGTTGAACTCGTAATCAATGTCAACTGGTCCCAATGAAAAGAAATATCCCTGTTATTGGAATGGGCAATTTTGCTTGATCAAAAACAACTTTTCAGACGCATGATAATAGGAAAGAGTGGACAAGGAAAGAACAGAGAAAAACATGAAACTTCAGGAAAGGGAAAGGAAACGGTTGACATTTGAAAGTAAGATGAGGAAACACAAAGATACGCCAAAAATTGCTGTAAGTTCAGTGAAGTTATCAGCAGCTGAGAAACAAGTGATGTGCTAGAAGAATTCATTTTCCTAGAAATCAGAAGAAATGGGAAAAATGAATTTCACCCTCAAAAAGAATAGGAAACCAGTTATTCCTGTGAGAGTTGTGTAAAGCATAGAGAGGACAAATGTGAGCAATAGAGATGCATGTTTCATAGTTAATGTTGCCCTCAAGGACCTCGGACTTCTGTCACCAAAAACGTTGTTGATCCAAGTAAGTTACAACCCCAAAGAAAATACTGGAAAGCCAAACTGTCATTGTAGCATTTGCTGCAACACAGAGGAGGTATGGTCTGCATTGGTTTCGATGGAAAAATAGGTGAAACACTTGTCGATACTGGAGGTGCGTAGAAAAGGTTATGAGGGAAGAACTATTTTACGTTAGCATTAGTGTCATTCCAGAGTATGCATGTTTACATCGATCACGTTAGTCCTAACTCAGGTAAGATCTGCGATATGTAATTATGAAATTTCTGTTTCTCTTCCCAGGTATTATTAGAAACGATACAAAGAATCTACAGAGACTTTAAGAGCATTGATTTTGCGATTGGTAGACTCCTGGAATACGGGTACAAGAATTGGAATAAATCAGCTGACTGGTTGGAAAGTGTACATCTTAAAAGACCATCTTCAATGCGTCTCTCATATGTGCATGTTGCATTTTAAATGAACTGCCTACTTATATTATAGTGTTGTTTGTTATGTGGTGAAGAAAACTGGCCCATCCGTCACCGATGAAGGACCTCATAAACCAAACTTGCTCTCGATCTTGATCCTCAGACCAACAGGCCCATCATTACACTCTTTCAACCTAATTCCAGGCTCTTGATTAGTTGATGTTCCTGAAAACAGTTACGAAGAATTTATCTAAGTTTCATGACCAGGCTGTATACTAAAAATCTGTTATTAATTCAGCAAGGGGTACAAAATGCAGATCATTAATAATATGCCATAATCGTGGTTATTTTGAAAACTTTGCCTTCTAGCCGGTGGTCCTTCACACCATGCAAGGTGGCGTAAGGATTGCTAAAGCTAACTGTACTGCCTTCGATTGTACGTCTTCCAACAGACCCAGTGATCCGCATTCTGATGACTTGAGGCGTGTATTGGTACAAGATTCGACTGAACTTCTATGCCCCATATGGTTCTATATCCGCCCCATCCCTTCTTCAAGAGGTTGCAAAGAATTCTTCACTTTATTGGTATCACAGTATCAAAAACTTTCTCCTGAGGATCAGAAAATCATTTCTCCAGTGCTCCTAAACAAATCCTATTTTTGTCATCCAGAAAACTTGTTGCTAGCTGGTGTTGCAAATGAACGGGAAACAATAAGAAGATTTTCATGTCAACAAATTCTTCAAGCAAGAAAGAAAATTTCCTTCACCAATGTGCAAGTTCGCTGCTTTGATAAAAGGCAGCTAAGCTACAGTAAATCCAAATGCAACTTCCCATTTGGAACTGATAGACTGGGGGGAGTACTTCCTATCACCCCCCCCAACCTCTCTTGAATGATATTACGCTTGAGACTATTTTGGTTTAGTATCAACAAATTCGTCCTACCAAAAGTATTCCGTGACATTCGGTCAGTGAAAGAAATGCTCACGAGAAATGTTTCGCTGTTCTGGAAGGGTCGTTGGTCATACTTCTCGACATGGTGCAAATACTACAAACCAAACATTCTCGAATCGAAATACCCTTCAGTACAGACAAAAATTCTGATTTGCTATGAGAATTGTTGTACTATACAGGGTTGTAATAGCATGTAAGAATGTAAGGATATTTAAGCTATACTGTATATCTGGCTATATATATATATTTTTGTTTTTAAATAAAAATATTCAAGGTAAAGTTGGGGTATGAAAACAAATCTTGAAGAACTTACTTTTAACACATTTCAGTTTGTATCTGAAGTGAGCACCAAAATAAAGTTGTTTCAAATCTGCACTACAACTTTTGTATTTTTTCAACCCAGGCGTAATATGATATATATATATAGATTTGTATATATATATGTAGTAGTATTAGTATAAACTATATATATTATATATAATATATATATAATATATATATATATATAATATATAATATATATTAAATTATAATTAGTAAGTTAATATTAATACTGTGAGTTATTTTAATTATTAATAATATATATTATCTACTATTATATATATATAAATATAGATATGTTATATATATATAAATATTCCTTTCCATTTTAACTTTGTCAGGATTCAAATATGCTTTAACCTTAAGTAAAGTTTGAATGTTATATCGAAGAAAAAAAATGAAATATTCATTTCCAGCACGAAAATCAATATTATTTCGGGTTGATAATTAAACATTAACCCAGGTGAAAGCTTAAACATGTTCAGTATCCAAATATCGGAGTTGAAGCCAACACCGGAATTTCTCCAGCACCGCCTGACACCAATAATTTTCTTTCATATCTCCGCCACCGGGACACTAAAATAATTCTCCGCCCCTCGCACCAGGATAAACGCACCAGCAGCCGCACCACGTAGATTCGATCCTAGCGATTAAACCCAAATTACTGTGACAGTCAGTTTCGTTGCAAACCACGCCACCACATAACTTATTATTAATATGGTTTTATAAATGAGAGTACACAAAGGTAATTTTTTATAAATATTAGTATTGATATTTCAATCACTTTCTCACGATCAGGGTTGCTGACCATTTATTCGGGTGGAGGAATATCTGCCAAGAATAAAGGTCCGTTAGTTGCCAATGTGTATTTGAATCATTCCCTGTTATTTTTAATGATAATAATAATAATAATAATAATTAATTAATATAAAATAATAATAATATAATAATAATAATAATAATAATAAATTAATAAAAATAATATTATTGAAATACATCAGTTATTATAATTATTATGTCTTTCGGAAGTAGCAGATATTTTTTGTTTGGCGTTTTATTTTTTTTTTCCAAAATTTCCATTTTTATTATATTCGAATGCACCTTAAATTAGAAGGACTATCCCAAATAGCCAGTCAAATCAACGTCAACAAAAAATTATATACTTACTGAGTTACAAAATTGGTGAAAACACAATTTTACTCTAAGCTCGCTCAAAACGTTAAGACAATAAATCATCCTGACAAAATCGATTAGACCCAAAAATATAAACCAAGTTTAAATTTTACTTTCAAATTTATTTTTATATAGATTGTAAAGGATATGGATTATAATTCTTTTTCCGCTATATTCGTATATATATTATATATATATATATATATATATATTATATATTATTACGGTATATATATATATATATATATATATATATATATTATATATATATATATTTGTATATATATAATAATATATAATTATATTATACCTTCCTATATAATACTATATATATTCGGTATTATAGTAACTATATAATTTTTATAATTTATATATATATTAATTACCTTGTTTTAGAAGAACTTTTTTTGAATTAGTTGTTCTGTTCACGTCTTTGTTTTTTAACTTAAATATATATATATATATATATATATATATATATATACATATATAAATAATATAAGATATATATATATATATATATATATTATACTATAGATATATTATAATATAATATATATAAATATATATATATATATAATATATAATAATATATATATATATATTATATAATAATATATATATAAGTTATATATATATATATATATATAAATATATATATATATATTAATATAGTATATAAGTTTTTCCCTTCGTAGATGCATTTTAGTTGCATATGAGAACGAGATTTACTTTACTTCAAAATATGGCTTCGCACTTTTTGTGCTTACTTCATTAATATAAAAAAATCTTTAATTTATGAGCAATTGTATTTAAAAAGTACGCAGAAATATATTCGTACTCTTATTTGTTAAGGTAATAATAATGATATCATTGTTCGTTTGAAGATGATCATCATAAGATTGAGATATTAATATTCATATAATATATATATATTTAGAAAATATATATATATATATATATATAAAGTGAGTAATATTTATATATATATATATATATATTTCTTAATATAATATATATATATATATAATATACTATATAATACTATATATATTCTATATATATAAATAATATAGTATATATATATATATATATATATATTTAATATATATATATATATATAATATATATAATATTATATATATATATATATATATAATATATATATATATATATATATATATATATATATTATATAATATATATATAATTATATATATATACTATATATTATATATATATATAATACATATATATATATATATATATTATACTATTATATATTAATAATTATAATATATTATATATATATATATATATATATATATATATATTATATATATTTAATATATTATAGTATATAATCTATATATATAATATATATATATTATATATATATATAATGATAATTAATATAGGTCATATTGTCGAATACTGTACTGTAACTAGTGAGGATATATTCAACCACCTCACAAGGCTAGTAGCGTAGTTCCATAACCTCCTAAGTTTCCTGATCACAAACTGGATATAATGAAAATTAATTAGTGATAGGTCAAATATTTTAGAAAGATAAATTTTTTCAGAAAAAAGTCAAAGTACAGTATCTACAAATATGCCATATATATACAATATATATAATATATATTAATATATATATATATAATATATATATTAATATATATATATATATATAATATATAATTATATTATATATAATTATATTTTATATATATATTTATATATATTATATATATATATTATATAGGTCCGTTATGTTTTACGACTCCGTTATTTTTGATTTATTTTTATTTTAATATTATTGTTATGATTAATATGATACTAAACAATATAGTTTTACAAGTGGTGACTGGACAATGATATCAATTAAGTTTTGAATTAATATGATTTAAATAATATTTTTTAAAAATCGCTTTATAGAAATAGTTTGGATAAGAAGGTTATTGTATATTCTAAAAAACGAGGACCATCTTAAACATATTAAAAACACATAATAATTAACATATTGAATTCTGAGCGCATATATAAAACTTATTTAACAATATATATTTGTAATTATATAAATTACTTTATATATACTTATAATAAATTATATAATATTTATATAGAATATAATATATATTAATATATATATATACATTATATATATATATACTATAATATATATATATATATAATATATAAGATATATATAAATATTAGGGGGCTCGAGCCGACGGGGAGAAGAGGGGGGGGACGAAGTCAACCCCGTCGTCCACCGTAAGGCCCGACTAGAGACTCCAACTCCGTGCCAATCTTTGACGGTTTAATATCCTTGGAATTCCTTTAGTTTAAAAAACACCAAAAACAAATATGTATAAAGAATTAAAAAATGTAGGGGAATAAACCAAAAGACAACTAAAAAATAAACTTTTTAAAATAAATTTTGATTTTAGAAATAGTTAGGGATATGTGTGTATCTTATTTACACTTTAAAATTTATTATTTAATATTTAAAAAAATTCAAATATATTAAAAAAAAAAAGTCCAAAAAAAAAAAAACAATTTAAAAAAAACATAAAAAAAAAAAATCAATAACTTGACTGAATCTAAATTACTGAAAAGCGTTTACTATATTTATTAATTGGAATTCATTGATCCGTGCAATCATCAATTAATTAAATTCATTTTAATAAATCACTACTAGCTAAATTAATATTAGATAAAAAACAAAAACAAAAAAAATCAAAAACTGACGAGTCGTAAAACATAACAGGTCATAATATATATATATATATTTATATATATATATATATATATATATATTACTATATATTAATATTTATATATATATATATATATATAAATATATATATATATATAATATTATATTGTGATTAAATATTCATCCTATATATGTCAGTAGATATAGATATATATACGTATACTATATATTATACTCCTATCCATAATAGCTCCCAAATATAATTTAACTATATTGTTCTTAATGCTACATAATGTTTATATCCTACTATAGTATATTATTATTATTATATTATATATTCTCTATTATACTGTACTATAATAATTTTCAGTTATACTATAATTATATATACTAAGCTATTACTTTTATATATATATATATATAATGTTGATAAATTCCATATATATATACTATATATATATATATAATATATTATATATATATAATATTGTATGTGGATGGGTTACGAAAGAATTAGAGGTGTGGGGGTAAACAGGGGATGGTGTTAGAAATAATCGAGAAACGGAAGAGATGAAGGGTGCCTCTACCTATTATATGCAGATGATGTGGTTTCGTGAGCGAATCTTGAAAGAGATAGTTTTGATGAGTATTCAATGCGAGATTTTGCAGGGTGTGTAAAAGAGGGTTTTGTAAGTAAACGTAGATAAGAGTCAAAGGTTATGGTTGTGTAGTGAGAACATGGTCCTCTTGGTTGGTGTCAAGGTTATGTAACGGATGGTTGAAGCATGCATGAAACAAGTGTTTGAGCTTTAAATTATTTAGATATATGTTGGATGAAATGGGAACGGATGATTGCAGAGTGGTTAGTTGCGAAAGTTGTGAATTGAACAGGAAGGTGCTGGTGGCATGTGGATGTAACGAAACTAAGTCTTGTCTCTGCCACCAAATTTCCAGCTTTATTCCTCTTCGCTTGCGCCTCAGGGTTTGTTTGCATGAGGGTATTGTTGTTACCTGTTGTTAATGGGGTACTTTTAGCAGTGAGACTATGGTCTGAAATAAAGCTATAAATCTAAGTTCACATGTTTCTCTTATTTATCTTTAGCTTATTCTTATCTCGTATTTTTTCATCTTTGAGATGCCCTCTGTTAGCCAAAACTTCTTCCGATGATGTTTGAGCGTTTACCCTTACATGCGGGTGTATATATATATATATATTATATATATATATATATATATATATATATATATATATATATATATATATATAATATATATATATATATATATAAATATATATCTCCTATTTATATATTATCTCCAATTATAATAATTATATATAATATATTACCTTTTTTTTTTTCGCCTGTTTGCTTTAGCTCTCCCTTTTACACCCTACCTTGGGAGCTTTACACCTCCCACCCCTCGAGATGGGGGCAAGCTCTCATTAACCTCGTCTTCCGATGATGGTAAATAACTCGTCCCAGAGTTCGGTACAGTGTTGATTGTCAATCTCTCCCCTTGGTGTGAGTTTTTTTGCTTTGGGATTGTTAAGTCTTAAGACTCCCCCCTGTTATAGTTTGTTGATTGTTTGATATTTCCGCTCATGCTAAGATTGCTAGATCTGCTTTATCCCCTTAGTACTCGTGAGTGCTGTCTGAGCGTGCATACCACAAAACCCATATTTTATAGAGTGTAAATATACTAATTCTCTTTCGACTTATGAAAGACTTGTCTACCTAAGTAACCCACACAGGTACGTAGAATGGATCCAAATAACTTAAACAGGGGTCAATGGTGGCGCGTTGCAACCCCCGAGGGCAATTAGACCTCCAGTTCGATTATTAATTGAATATAAAAACCATCTCGAAATACATCTAATCAGCCCTGCCATACGTCGTTTTTTAAACCTGAAAAGAAACTTCAAGGAACCCCTTTATACCCTATTTGGGACAACTATAGATCTAGAAATTCATTAATTATTTTTCGAAATCTTTTCTTTTCGAAATTGGATTATTCCCGACTTAGAAACTTTCGAAACAGTCTTACCTCGAAATCAATAAATTGACTTCCAAATGTCTAAAATCTGGGCAAATTCCACCCGTGTAATCAGCTGTCGAACCATGACTTGGCCAAAAATGCCGTCAAAGGTTGTCCCATTTACATATGTGATACTCTTCTCTCTCTCTCTCTTCTCCTTCATAAATTAATTATCAGCCTCTAAGTGATTCATTCTGTATCTTCTCAATGATTATATACTATTACTTTCTATATATGTGATTCTAAAGTAAACCATCATTACATATTTATGTCATAAGCTATTCTATTAATTGTATTGATTATACTTTTTTATACTATACTCTCACGCTAATTCAGCTGTTTACCAGCATTATCAGCATTATCCAATACAACAAATAATCTGGCTATACTTATTATATATATTAGATATATATAATTATTATATATATATATATCATATATATATAATATAATATATTAATATAGTATATATATATCAGGCTTGGGTTTAAGTACTGGCCGCCATACTTAAGTACAAGTAAAGGAAATACTGATTGTACTTAAGTAAAAGTAATTTTTTTTTATTTTTAGTTTTTATTAAAATCGTAGTCATTAGCACGTAATATTAAACTACTGAGATCCATTTCTAATTTCTTAATTAATTTTAAAAAAAAATTAGTAAGGAATAAATAATAAACTTTTATTAATTTTTATGTAAGCCTTTTTTAATTCTTTACCAAGTGTCAAAATTTAAGACATAATTAATTCTATTTATTTCTGCATTTCACAAGCAATAATAAATAATGTTTCAAAATTCTTGTCAGTCAACTGACATCTCTCAGGAGTAAAGAATTTTCCCCACAATGAAGATTCTTTTCACAGGTGTAGAAGATGTATGGATAGCCACATATTTCTTATCCCACAATGATGAAGATTCTTTTCACAGGTGTAGAAGATGTAGGGATAGCCAAATATTTCTATGCCAGCTTTGGTAGTGTGGATTTTTCCAATATGTCAGCATGTCCCTTTCTTTAGAGATACGAGGTTAACAGAAATATTTTTGTATTTCAATATTAATGTGCTTCTGCATTTGGTTTTCAGCCGAGTTTTGGATTGAGGAAGCCATGGGGGCTGCCACTTTCGCCCTCGACAGTTTCTGAACTTGAAGGCAGTGTATATCCCTCTGATTATGTAATACTGATATTAGAAGTTTGTAGCTTCGTAAAATGGAATGAAAAAGGATTATACAGACCTTAAAGTTATACTCTTCCCCTTCAGAGCAATCTCAGTCCAACTTAAACCTTGGATCTATTACACTTGCACTTGATTTTTTTATTTTATTTACATAAATACGTACTTTAAATGGATTTTTTTTAGTTCAAACCTAGAGCACTATTATATTTTTGGACCGCATCTCCTGAAACTGTTACTTTAGTTCTTTGAACATATGAATAATTAACCCTTTGATGAAAGAGTTTCTGCTGTTGAGCACAGTCAGTCCCATCTCAAACGGTTCAAAATTTCAAATTTTAAGAATATTTTCTACCATATGCTCCAAGAGTTTGAACACATAAACTGTTTTGCTTTTCTTACAAAATTTCGAAAACGGATCTGGCCATTTTAAATTCCGAATTCCGTCAAGTATATATCACAACCAGTTTCTAATTTTTTTTTTCAGAATGCTTAGCCATTTTCTACTTTTACAAAAGATTCCAACTTTGAAACTTTGATTTGTGTTATATACATCCAATTGTCCTGCTTCTTTCAAACAATCTTTACTACTAACTTAACTGCAAAGATAAGTTGAACTGAAGATATTGGCTGTTATTTTAAGTAGCTCAGAATATGAACAAGAACAAATTTCAAAACTGTTAATTAGATTTTAGATCATTACTTTCCGAGTCTGCATCTTCATCTTCAGCAATCGTTATTTCAGAAAATCCTGGCAGAGAAAAAGCAAATATTATATTTTTACCATTATCAATTAATTATATTTGTAATCTAGATTCTACAAAACTCATTATAATTTTTTCATATTCCAAATAATCGCTTGCAGTAATCGCCCAGGGAAAGCGTTTTCTTTCGAATTTAATATAAAACTTAAACAAACTAGTGTTATCACATGTAGTGAGCTTGCAACTCCTAAGGATTCAGCTAATTTAATTGAACCAGATAACTGGAGAGAGAGAGATTCTGTGCATTCCCAAGTTTTTTTAACATCTTCCTTGAATTGCAAGCCTTTTTTACCCTTTAATAATTTTCTTACTAAATGTTTCCGTGTTGGTTTGATAGTATGATCGATTTCACTAATAACTTGGGAAAGTAAGATCATTCATATATAATAATAATAATATTTAATAATGAATAATAATAATAATAATATAATAATAATAATAATACACAATAATAAAATTCAAGAACTTTTGTAAAAAAAAAAATCTTAGATATGAGGATGGAATCTACATTTTGTTATCCTTTCAAGATAAATTATATTTTTTAGGAATTTTACTTTTAAAATTGAACATGTACTTAAAAGTACTTGATTTTTTCAAAGTATATCGGGCACAATACTAAGTTTATATATATATATATATATGATATATATATATATATATATATATATATATATATATATATATATATATATATATATATATATATATATATATATATATATATATATGCTATATGTAGGTGGTGTGTTGGAAATAATATTCTAACGGTAATAAAGTACAACCCCCTTACAAATGAAATAATGGCATCACTTGAAATGATGCCATATATATTATCAATATTATATTTAATGAATAAAATAATAGAGATATGCTTAGAAGGAAAATGTCTTTAAGTTTAAAACGATTATTGGTTTTGTACAAGGGATAATTACACGTGTTATAAAATTTCAAATAAAAGGTTGTAATTTCTGCTTAGTTGCTCTTTTTTTTTATAACCTGAATCTTGTGAGGTTTTATAACCCTATTTGGCTTTTATCTGTGCTTCGTTATAAACGAAAAGATGTTTTATTAAAATATGCAATAAAAAATTTTTATTTCCATATTCAGTTTATAGTTTTTACCTTGATAGTTTATATAAGTTTTTCTGTTTTACGTAACTTGGCCTTATTTGCTAAAAGACACACCTTAATTTCTTGATCATTTTTCCCATCATTTTAAAATGAATAATAATATAACCAACTCACTGTGTATTTTAAAATTGTAAGGTCAATATATAATGTAATCATTATGTAACCCTTCAGACAATAAGAAGTTTCAAATATTTTTTTATATGATCTGGGTCTTGTCACAATAACATATACGGATTTTAAAATCTATTCTAAGCTACTGAAGTTTTTCTTGAATTTTGTAAGGAAATATTAAAGGAATAAATATCCTTTTGAATATCTCGTTAAAACATATTGAACTTTGATATTAAAATGATCATGTGTTTATTACATGAAGTCAAACAGCTGCTGAACTCAAACTTTAATTTAGGCAAGATACTTTTGTTCCTTATTAAAATATGATACGCCTTTAGTCCTCTGTCATGATCAGATTTTTTCTCTACTCTCAAAACCTCTTCAAAATTATTTTTATGCGTTGAATTTAAAGAAATGAAGTAAAATTAACATTGTTATCTTATAATTCTTAAAGTTTTACAAAGCATGTTTAAAAAGTGTTTTTGATGTTATATAATTTTAGAGGATGTCCCTTTAACAAAACTTTAGATATAATATATATATATATATATATATATATATATATATATATATATATATATATATATATATATATATATATATATAGGAGTTATATATATATATATATATATATATATATATATATATATATATATATATATATTTAGTATATATATATATATATATATATATATATATATATATATTATATATTCTTCCGTATATATATATATGATATAACGGAGAAACTAGCAAATAATTTCTTTTGATATCTGAAATGTTGGTAACTCTCACTGGCCTTTGACTTCTGTCTTTCTCAAGGTAATTCTCTGTCCAGTACTATTTTTTTCTACAAAGTTTCTTGATGCAATGAAAGTAAATTTTTTAATGGATTTATATATCATATATATATATATATATATATAGTTAGTTAGAGTAGTATATATATATATATATATATATATATATATATATATATATATATATATATATAGATATATATAGATATATATATAGTATAGAGTATATATATATATAGAGCAAAACACATGCTGGATTTATGTGACTTGTAATCATTTTATAAAATAATAATTAATAAAAATAATAATAATAAAATAATAATAATAATAATAATAATAATAATAATAATAATAAGAATAATAATAATAATATTACACACATTACACACACACAATAATAATAATAATAATTATTTGTTAATTATGAATATTATTATTATTATTATTACGTATATTATTATTATTATTATTATTATTATTATTATTATTATTATTATTACATTAACTACATATAAAACTGAAATTCCTTCTGTTGGTTCTTAATGACTTCTTGAGGTTTTTTGTTGGTATTATTAAAACGATAGGTTTATTTTTATACCATTTTATTTAGCTATTAATTTTGTTTGTTACAAACTTCTGTTTGCAAGGTTTGTCTTAGGGGGAGACTAACATAAAATAGTCATTTGTAATCTATATAATTGATGCACAGGTAACACAACAACACACACACATACAATAATATTACACACACACAATAATGTACACACAAATTCACTTTGCTGTCAATGCTCAACGTTCTAAATACACACAACAATCAATACAAACACACAACATATATATTATTAATAGATAACAATTAATATATATATATATATATATATATAGAGAGAGATATATGATATATATATATATATAGATAT
>JABUQX010017434.1:27500-30000 GCA_015478945.1 Trachelipus rathkii | reverse complement strand
TTGGTTATAATAAAGAAATATAATTTTTATTTTAAGTTTATAACTAATTATACTTTTAGTCTAAGACTTATTGTTTTTTAATAATTAAACTTCCAAAAATAATCTCAACCTCCTTAAAGGTACCATATATAATAAATAACATTTAAATTGATTTTATAGACTGAATGGCTATTACCCTCATCTATAACTTTAATTAATTATATTATTACTATAATAACTAGGCAATATCTAAATCAATTCTGTGTAAAACCCAAATATATATATATATATAGGGAGGGAGTATATATATATGTATATATAGTTATAATACCCTCCTTTATCAATAAAGAAATTAGTGTGTTAGACTATTTATAACTCCTATGCAAAATTGTTTACTTTTTCATATAAAAAGATTAAATTTTGATATCAGATAAATATTATCTTTATATGGGCGAGGTAGTATATATATATATATATATATATATACTATAATATTATATATATATATATGTATATATATATAAGTATAATATATATATATATATATATATATATATATATATATATATATATTTACCAGAGGGGCCAGGCCTGCCTTATATATTCTTAAAACAAACTTTATTTAACAATAAGTTTATTATAATCGTAATCCTATTTTGACAAGTTCTTAGAGTGTTATGAATTATCAAGCTACGTAGATTTCACAATCAGAAGCATGTTTCTAGGTCAGAGGACAGATTTCACTTTTTTTTTCTTAATTGGGCAGCAATGGTAAAAACCATTACTGAGTGATAAAAGCTGGTCAGGAAGATGATATATGTTTCTTGAATCAATAAATATTTTTCTTGAGTCTTTCATTGGAACCATGGAACCAAAATGATATTTCTTCTACATTCACACATTAGACTGGGTTTGATGAAATAGCTTGTCAAAGCTTTGTTTTCAGATGGACCTTGCCAAGTATCTCAACATCCTTTAAATAAGTTAGCAAGTATTATCAGTGAAAATTTTAAAAGATATATTTCGGCTCTGAAACCTCAGTTTGAAATAATTATATGCGAACCTGTCGAGCAGGCTTAAGTGCATTTCAGGTTACTTGTCGAGAATTTAGTGGGAAATAACGATTGTCAATCCATAGTTTAAACTTTAGACTATGCTGTATAGATGTTCAGAGAAATTGGACGAACATGAGCGTTTTACATTCACATCTCGAGTATTCCCAAAAAATTTGGATGGCCTGCTTTGGAGCATGGTTAAAGTTTTTACAAGGACCTTAAAAAGATGTAGTGAGGAAAGGTGAAATGTTAACATGTTAGATTACTAATGGACTCAGTAGAGATCCTGCAAGTAACTGACAAAAATATTCGGAAGTCGAAGAAAAAGAAGTTTGAAAATATGAAAATAATAAAAAATATTTCTAAACCATGGTATAGGGCCTTTATAATTCACAAAGTGATTTCAATGTTTGCACACAAAATTGAATGCCTCTTGCCATTTACATCAAATAACAAAGAACTACTTTCATATTAAAAATTTTTTTTGCGAAAATTAAAATTCTTTAAGAAGCAAAAATATTTAAATTTGTTAGCCCTTTCTGCAAAGTATGTGACAGAGGAAAACTTAAAACATTTTTTGAAATCTACTTCAGGATTAGACACTTCATTATTACCTTCATCTCTTTTCAGACTGATGTAATAATAAAGGCTGTTTTATATTAAGGCTACATAAGCAGTTGCGAGTTGCCAGAACTTTAAAAATTGTTTCGAAGCTTTATCATAAGAATTAGCTGCCTGTTCGCTATCCTGTTTAACCAAACATGAAAAGAGTTACCTACCGGTTTACTTTTCTGACAAAATTTTAACTACCGGTTCGCTGAACCTGCTGCAGCTCACCGGTACACAGAAAGAATTTTAGATATATTAAAATGAGACAATTGTGAGGTGACAAACTTTTTTAAATCAAACTTGTAGCTAACTTGCAGCAAGCTTGATATATATATATATATATATATATATATATATATATATATATATATATATATATATATATATATATATATATATATATATATATATATATATATATATATATATATATATAAATATATATATATATATATATATATTTTATCTCGTTAAAGTTATATGTGTTTATTTTTCGATAACATTTTTATATATATATATATATATTGTTATTATATTATATATATATATATATATATATATATATATATATATATATATATATATATATATATATATATATATATATAAAGAATATATGAACGGTATATACCTCTATAAGTCTTGTGACCCACACGCCAGAACAATCAAAATAGGATCATTGTATAATTTATATAACAGGTCCATTTTTGGTTCTTTCTGGTGGGTTACTTGTAAGACTCGTGTATTATACCTTTTGTATCTTCTTATTACTGTTTTCTCAATTGCATTGAAAGGGTAAATGTGAAATTGGCTTCGATTAATTATTTATGCAAAGTAGAGAGGTGGAAAAATTTCTG
>JABUQX010017434.1:15000-17500 GCA_015478945.1 Trachelipus rathkii | reverse complement strand
ATTGTCGATATATCAATACCGGGACATGGATGTACATGAGTATATTTAATTAATATTTTTTATCATTTTTTTTTTAAAGTTATTGATGTCAATATTGACACGGATATTTTTAATTTTTTTTTTTTTTTTTCATTTTTTTTATTTATTTTTTATTCATGTAAAGCAGTTCAAAAGCAGTACTTATCGGTTCGATTCTCTGAGGTTCGAATCGTAAAAATGGACTTTATAACAAGATTCAAACATAATATAAAGTCCATTTTACGTTCGAACGTAAAATGGATTTAAAATGGACTTTATAACAAGATTCAAACATGTTACAATCGTGCATCAGATAACAAATATGCAGTATTGTAACTTTGTAGGACACTGAGCCAGGCTGCGGAGCGGTAATATATTTTGTAGGCTCCAAACTGGCTCTTGCTCCGCTTCCGACCTCCGGGCTCAAACATTTTCAAAAATTTCGGCTCGGATTCCTTGGTTCTGAAACCTTTTTTTATTTTCTAGTAAAGACTTTTTTTGTCCTACTCTGTCTCAACCCCTAAAACTTTTGTTCCGACTCCAGTCAAGACCTTGCCGCCCACACGGGCCCTGCTCCGTAGTTCTCTTTTGGAATCCGTTATAAGAACTTGGGTTCTGTTTTCGATTCATATTCTGGATCCCAGAAAACTTTCCAACTACATTTTATTCCATATCCCCGGTCAATTTCTGTCAATATAGATCAAAATTCTCTTAAATGAGATTCAACAGTGACTTAAGTTTGGAGCATCGATTCGCGAACCTCGTTTATGACCGTAAGATTATAGACAGTGGTGAGTTATCAAAATTTTAACAAACGATTCTCTGCTTTGTCATAAAAGTTACATGCCGGTTTGCTTTGTTGTTTAATCAAACAGGATAAAGAGTTAGCTACCCGTTCATCGTACCAACCCTAGCTCAATATACTGATTATAGCTAAATAAACATAATATAAATTAACTATTAGTTATTTTGTTTATTTTTCATGGGATAATAAAAAAAATAAACAATGGTTATTTTAAATAAGGAGATAAATTAAATATATTAAATATTATATTAAATATTTCTAATTAAATGAGCACCCCGCTTCCCATCTTCCTCACTATATAAAATAGAAACCTCTGTTAATTCTGATTTGAATATATTTTTTCCTATATGGTTGACAGGGTTTTTCGAAATTGGCTTTTTTTTTTTACAGGAAAACCCGCTTACATACGATTATTATATATTTAAAATAATAAAACTGAAAGAACGGTTATGACGAGATAATAATAATAATAATAATAATAATAATAATAATAATAATAATAATAATAATAATAATAATAATAATAATAATAATAAACCCTTTAAAATAAATTTAAAAAACATTTCTACCAATTCAGCTTATTAAGTAATATATATACAGTATTTTGGAAATGAAATTTAACGGAATTGTAAATCTTTGTTCGATCACACACAATCATATATAGTATATATATATATATATATATATATATATATATACATAATATATATATAGATTATATATATATTATATATATATATATATATATTATATATATATAATATATATCTATATATATATATATATATTATATATATATATATATATTATATATATAATAATATATATATTTATATATATATATATATATATATATATACATATATATACTATATATATATCAAGTGATGGGCGAATCCCGAATCCGATTCGGATTCGAATGCCGGATTCGAGCTCTCGAATCCGGATTCGGATCGGGATTCGAAATCCAAATCCGAAGGTGCTGGATCGGATTCGGATTCGAACATTCCACACACACGGATTCGGATTCGGGATTCGAATCCAAGGTGCGATTCGGATTCGGATTCGAACAATTTTACACAAATACGGATTCGGATTCGGAGCTCGATTCCGATCCGGATTCGAATCAGTCTATTTCTTGTTTTTACAGGATTTCAAAAAAATCATCATAAATACAAAAAATCGGAAAACGAATAAAATTGCATCACCATGTTTAAGGAGCCAACAAGGAGTGCTGTAAGACGCCAATCAGGATTGGCATATTTCTGTTATTATTAGCTATCATAACGCCATAGGAGAAATAGTTACTCTAACATTGGAAAACTGACAATTTATAGAGAATATATGTTTTCAATAAATTCTTTAATTTTTTTAATAGGTTGTTATGTTAATTGTGAAATAGTTAATAAATTTAAATATTTAGTTATTTAACTTTTTAAAAAATTATAAAAAGGCAAGCTTAAGAATTAAAATTCATATTTGTAGCAGTTAGCTTATAGAAAATTGTTTAGTAAATATATATAATATATATATATATATATATATATATATATATATATATATATATATATATATATATATATATATATATATATATATTATATATATATATATAATAAATAAAATATTTTTTTCTTTTTCGTCATTAATATATATATATATATATATAGGCCAAAC
>JABUQX010017434.1:0-10000 GCA_015478945.1 Trachelipus rathkii | reverse complement strand
AGGAAAGAGAAATTTCGAGACGAGTCAAGATGGAAATGTACACAAGTACACTAAGGCCAATACTGACGTACGGACATGAAGCTTGGGCTCTTAATGCGAGAGCAAATAGAAAGTTGGGGGCATGCGAGATGCACGTGTTGTGACTGATTAGAGGAGTAACAAGAAGAGACAGGAAGAGAAATGAGGAGGTTAGGGCGGATTTGGGCGTGAGAAGCGTGGTAGAGTTTGTGGAGAGGGGACAGCTGCGGTGGTACGGACATGTTAAGAGGATAGAGGAGCACGAGTGCCCAGAAAATATCTGGAATGGATATTGGAGGGGAGAAGAAGTGTGGGAAGACCTAAAGTTAGATGGAGCGACAACGTGAGCGTGGCAATGATGAAGAGTGAAAGGAACATCCAGGATGTGGAGGCGTCTGAGATGTGGACATGGACAGAAGACGTTGGAGAAGTTGCGTGCAGAACAACTGACAGATACATGCATCTATATACAAGAGAGGTGGTGAGAAATGAGATAATATATATATATATATATAATATATATATATATATATTATATATACTAATATATATATATATATATATATATATATATATATGATATATAATATATATATATATATCTATATATATATATATATTATATTATATATATTATATATATATATATTATATATATATACAACTTATATCTCAAAAACTACAATACCTACAGCGAAAAAGAATACATTATTTGAATTCCAGGTAAAAATGTTAGATAGGAAAATGAAAAAACAAAATTATTCTTAATAAATTATATTATACAAAGGGTAATATGACTTAGACGGCACTATTTAGGAGACCTTTTAGTCGGTTAACTAACACGTTAAAGAATAAATAAGACTTTCTATTAAATTTGCTTTTTTTTCAACTAAAGAATACCCCAAGGGTATAGCGCGCACCGATGGCAGAGTCGGGGTCTCTCGGCCTTCCGGGGGAACTACGGGGTAGGACTAATCCCCCCTCCAGGGAGGGTCTCCGGAACCCCGCCCCGCTCTTTCTGGTATTTGGGTGTCGCGGGGGTTCTCCGCCCCTCCCCTACGGGGTATGGAAAACGTCCCACCCTGTGTTCCCCGTCCGGCTCGAGCCTCTACATTGCGTGTAATACTTCTATCAATAAATATATATATATATATATTATATATATAAATAGTATATATATATATATATATATATAATATATATATTATATTGATAATATATATATATATTATATATACTATATATATAAATATATATACTAAATTGACGGAGATATAAAAGTTGACCATATTTGTGTTTACACACTTTATATACGGTATTTGTTTAATTTTTTTAACTAACATGTATGAATGATTCAAAAATGTATTCCTTTTCGCTGTGGCTATTGTAGTTATTGTAGTTTTTGAGATATTTATATATATATAAATATATACTAAATACTTTATATATATATAAGTTATATATATATAATATATATATATATATATATATATATAATATAATATATATAATATATACATATATTATAATATATATATACTACATCCGGTATACTATATATATATATTATATATAATTAATATATATATATATACATCGATATATATACTATATATATAATTCTAATGACCGTCCCGTATATATTAATAATAAATATATACTATCCATAATATAATATATCATAATATAATATAATACTATAATATATAAATATACTATAATATACTATTGAAGTAAATAAATTATTTAACATGGAAATAAATATGTATTTCAGGCAGTAAAAAAAATGAAAAAATGAAAAGACAATTTTATTTATATCTCATAATATTTTGAAAACAAATAAGAGAACTTTGGGGTGTACTGTATTTATTTGTAAAAAACATTGAGAGGAACGGATTCGAATCGGATTCGATTCGAATCGGTTCGGATTCGGATTCGGATTCAAACTTTTTACATGGATTCGGATTCGGATCTACGGATCGAGAATTGTTCACCAGCCGGATTCGGATTCGGATTGAATCCAACAGGGTGCTGGATTCGATTCGGATTCGGATTCGAAATTTCCAACACACCCGGATTCGGCATTCGGCATTTCGAATGCAAAAGTCTGTCCAGATCCGCCATCACTGATATCATAATAATTATATCATTATATAATAATATATATATATATATAATATATTGATAGTATATATTGATATAATATTATAGATATTATGATTTTATCATAGTATATATATATATAATATAATATATATATATTATATAATATATAATTAATATACAATACTATATCAAGCTTTCCGACTCTCTCCACTATACAACGATAGAAAGAGCTCCATGGAGGTACAAAACTGCCTTTGAAACTCCGATACAATTACCATTGAAGGAAATAGAGAGTTGGACATCCCGGTGGTCCGAAGACTTCAAAACGTAGATTTACAGCATATCTCACATTCCAGATCTTTTACCATTAGATGCCAAGGTAGGCTTAAATATCTTGTGACGATGGTTCTTGGAAGAAATACCCTTACTGCTTCTTTCATTTTCTTTTCTATCTTCTTCTTCGCTTACTTACTTGCTTCTCTGCTACTATCTTCTTCTTACTCTTCTTCTGTCTTCTTGAACTGTCTTCTCTTTCACTTCTTCTTCTCATCAGTTCTCAGGATTCTGCGGCACCCTCTCGTCGAACCGATTTGGGCCTAGGGCCGGCGGAGTTCAGTATTCTTTGTATGCACCTATGAATTCACACCTTTTCTCTCTTTCTTAATTCGTAGTCACTCTCATTGCGCATCTTTGGACAGCGCCTCGGATACTTATGCCCTCGTGCTCTCTCCATCCCGCGGACTGGCCGTGTGATACCCCTGCATCTATGAAACACTTATATATATAGAAGAGCGAACACCCGAGAGAGTCCGAGATAGGTTTATTAATATACTCGGGTAGCAGTATATATTCCCACGAACCTACGACGCGTATTGATAAGTGAAAGTGGCTGCTCTACTGAGTCGCGTATGGACGTGTTCGTGTGCCTGTAAAGGGCTCTAGTATATATGTAATGTAGTATGAGAGGAAAATCTCGGTGCGAATCCCGTGAATGCAAGGTCGCGCGAAGTGAGAGCCGTTATGTGGCCGAAGAGATCCACAATGCCATAATAGAGAGACCTCCTAGGCTGAGGAAGTTCGTCGTGCCTCCGTGACCAACTTGAAAGCAAGGAGATAGAGACTGGAAGTTTATGAGTCGGTAATGCGTCGACCATGGAGAAGGCTTGTTCGGTTTATAGATATTTGAAGGGCGCAGTTGGAAGTGAGTTTATTAATTTTATTATATTAATTATTTATTTTATTACTTTAAAAATTAATTTTATTATTATTATTATTAGAATGTTGATTAATTATTATTATTATTATTATATTATTATTAATTATTATTATTATTATTATTATTATTATTATTTTATTATTATATTAATTATTATTACGAAAAATAATGTCACAATTTAATTTATATAATTTTAGATTTTGTTTTTATTCAAAGATTTGTTATTTATCGCATAACTGATATTTTTTTTCTTCCGTTATGATAGGAATGTTTCAAACGTAAAAAAATTACCACTTTCTTTTTCTTTTTATTTTATCCGAAATATTTAACGATATTTTCCTTGTTGGAAGTTTTTCGCAACATTGGTTATAAATTTCAATTAAAATATTATTATTATTATTATGATTATTATTATTATTATTATTATTATTATTATTATTATTATTATTATTATTTATTATTATTATTATTAATCATTTTATTATTATTAAAATTATAATTATTATTATTATTATTATTATTATTATTATTATTATTATTATTATTATTATTATTATTATTATTATTATTATTATTATTATTATTATCTCCTTTTTACTTAAAATGCCACTGGCACTTGAATCCCGTTTTACAATTAAAAATGTCACAATTTTATCTCCTCTCTCCAAATTTAACTTCAATTGTTACGGTTGCTCCTTACAGTGACGGACGTGTTTACAAATTATAATCTTTATTGACTTATATTTATTAGGCTCCTGCATGGATACCTGACAACAGGGTTACTATGTGTCAAGTCTGTACTTCCGAGTTCTCGCTGACCTTCAGAAGGCACCACTGCAGAGCCTGCGGCAAGGTCAGTGATATATATATATATATATATATATATATATTATATATTGTAATTATATAGATGTATATAGTATATATTTATATATATATTAATTATATTTATAGTATATATATTTATATATTATATATTAATATATATAATATTATATATAATATATTATATTTATATTATATATATATTATATATATATATAATTGTAATTGTATGAGGTATGTATTAGTTTCCAGAAGTAATTGGTTTATTCTGGTGAGTTATGCAGTGCACAATGTAATATAAGTTTTGTGTTAAAAATATGGGACATTAGCAAGAAAAATATACATAATATCTGGCAGGCATTTTTTGTGTTATATTCAGTCTTCCCACAAACCGTTGCTATGCAGTCATCGTGGGTTACCTTTTTTTTAACTGGAAGTTATGGCCTCTCTCTCTTCTCTCTCTCTCTCTCTCTCTCTCTCTCTCTCTCCTTCGATCTTCTCTTCTTTCTCTCTCTCTCGCTATCTCCTCCTGCTCCTCGCTCTCCTCGTCCTCTCTATCTGTCTCGTCTCTCTCTGCTCGTCTCTCTTCTTCTCTCTCTCTCTCTTCTCTCTCTCTCTCTCGTGCCTCTCTTCTCTCTCTCTCTTCCTTCTCTCTCTCTCTCCTCTCTCTTCTGCTCGTCTCTCATCGTCGTCTCTACATGTTCCTGCTCTCTTCTCTTTCTCTTCTTCTCTGCTCTCTCTTCTCTCTCTGCTCTCTCTTCTCTCCCTCTCCTCTTCTCTCTCTCCTCTCTCTCTCTCTCTCGTTTACTCTCTCTTCTTCTGCTCCTCTCTCATGCTCGGTTCTCTTCCTCTCTCTCTCTCTCTTCTTCCCTCTCTCTCTCTCTCTCTCTCTCTCTCTCATCTCTCATCTCTCTCTCTCCTCTCTCTCTTCTCTTCTCTCTTCTTCTCTCTCATCTTCTCTCCTCTCTCTCTCTCTCTCTCTTCTCTTCTCCTCTCTCTCCTCCTCTCTCTTCTCTCTCCTCTCTCTCTCTCATCTCTCTTCTCTCTCTCTATTTCTCTCTCCTCTTCTCTCTCCCGTCATTCTTTCCTCTCTCTCTTCTCTCCTCCTCTCTAGCATAAGAAAGTCCGCTCATCTGGATTCGAAACCACGTCTACGGTGGCTAGAATTTCCAATGCTTTGAGCGCGAAGCATGAGGGCTTGCTATCAGAAGCCAAAGACTAATCTGCAGCATCTAATATCCACTTGGTTATAAAATACATAATAATTCAATTCCCCTAATCAAGAACTAGCTACTTGCGGTAGGTAAAATGAAACCTACCAATTCATGAAAAGGGGTTTCCGGTAGCATTATACCAATTATATATATTAATATTATTTTATATATATATAATATATATATATAATATTATATATAATATATATAATATATATTATTATAATATATTATATATATATATAAGAGTTATCGGTAGCTACAATATACTATATAATTAATATATATATATATATATTGAAGGTTGCCACACCTCAGGGCAAAAAGGCCATTTTCTATTGTGAATGTATACTGATTCTATAATAATAATTATATTATATATATAATTATATATATATATATATAATATATAATATATATATATATATAATAATATATATACATATTATATATATATATATATATATATATATATATATATTATTTATATATATAAGGGTCCAAGAAGAAACTGCCGCACTTCATATAGCCGTGTACAGTTTGATATGGAGAAATTGGAGTATAATAAGCTATCAAATGTATGCTCGGCAGCGCTTCGTTGAGCGCGAAGATTATACTAGCGATGGTGCCAACTCTATTAAGAGGGTGGGCATACAACAGGGGTTTCGAACAAAGATTTCCCCATAAGACAAACCGACGATTGCAATATCTTTATTTCAGGAACATTATAATCAACACATGCCCAAACGTTCACATAATAGATTGTTCAAAACAGTCGCTCCCACCGACCTTGAATGATGGAGTCCACCTCCCTAAAACGGACAATTTGTTTCACCCGACGCCGAGATGGGCCTGTAAAAACGATTCATCATAAAAACAAAGCTCGTCTGAGCTCGAGCTTCATCTGTGAGATCCATGTATCCTAGGACACAGATGTAGCCAACCGATACGAGTAACGGCTTACTGTCCCGCACGAAATTCCGAACATTTTCACCGTAGGACTCCGCATTGTTGCCCCATCACGAGAAGCAACGTCCTTGAGCGCGCGAGCCTGTGAGCGATCAACTACACAGTGACTTTTCACACCATGTCGCACTACGTCGTATTCGAGGATGTGCAGGGTTGAACACGACCTCGGATTAGGGCACCCCTCGAGATTGAATCTACTAAGAATCTATGAGCCGACCCGTTTGCTACACTATCCACTGAGGAATCTATATGCTAACTCCGAAGCTCTACAGCTGAGCCAGGTGCCGCATCTTCCCGTGTTCGCGGCCGGAAAACAACGCACCATCATCTATATTCGAGGAACATCACCAGACTTCCGGGCGGAGCTGCGCCCAGGAAGACGGATGAGTGCCAGAGACACCAATCACTCTCCTGATTATCCCTCCCCTCCGTCAAGGGTCAGTTAATCCCGCCAGTTGCCCGTTGTTTGGCCCACACATGTCCGCTGGAGGCCCCTCACCTGCACACCCCATGTGTGATGTAGACTTTTGCCCGGGTAACTCCCTCACATTGGGCACTCCCACATACACTAATTCCGGTCGCGAATTGAGGTAGTTCTGGCCGTTTCAGTGCGTCGGTAGACCACACATAGGGTCCGAAAAGAATACGTAGACCTAGTCTCCCAGGCATATTACATTTAAAAAATTTTGTCCTGCCAGTGGTGCTCTGTTGCAATGAAGGATCCTCCCTGCCCCCACAAAACTGTATTGGTTTCCTCTGGTTGTGAGTGCCAATGTCTCATGAAGATGGACTTTCGCACTTCACAGCACCGACTCTGGGAAACGTTTGTTCGTATTACACTGCCCGGAATGACATTCACAGAATTCGCGCTCCGACATCCGCAACTGTCGATGGTCAGTAAAAGTGCTATACAGCGTTTCGCAAATGATATCATTGGCGTCCATGACCGCCGCCAGATGTTTCTCCCTATGCTGCTGAATGTGGAGCAACAAAGTTACTCGGCCGCTGCTACTACGTACCATCGATGACAGTTTGCGACAAAATACCGTAGAAGTATCATGGCAGCGTGGCGGTGGCGAAGGTTACCACGCTAAACTGCATCCTCAACTGCCAGCCGGTCTAAAATGTCCACGTGATCACATAATTAGCTGGTATCAAATAACACCGTCCTCAGTGAAAGAAAACAAACCTATTTTTGCGCAACCGTCACGTAACACAATATGGCATACACCCCTGTTGGAAACGTGTGGAGGAGGCAATCGGAAAAACGTGGGTGAATGTTAATTGATCCACGATATTATGACACACACAAACATATCAAGACACATGCGAAGCGGTGGAGACCCACACTTATATGTTTGTTGGTATTACACCCTGCGAATAGGTATATCGATTTGACTCATTGGCGGGCAGTACAATTTAGCTTGGTTGTTCGTTTACCCACACATTACCCCTCCATAACTCTCGCTTTCCTTTAACGTTAGTACTTTGGCCAGTTGGTCGCAATATTTAAATTATACAGTTGAATGGTGTGAGCTGTATCTCCGTAACGAAACGTTAACGAGCATACATTAGAGTAATATGCTCCTATTTTCCATCAATGTACCCATATATGAAGTGGCGCGTTACAATCTTCTGGGACCACTCTGCTGAAGCCGTGTTTAAATTATGGTTGTCACTTGCAAGGAAACTAATTTTTTTTTTTTAGTATTAAATCTTTACTGGTAAAAATACAAGGTACCATAAGGTTTTTATTTATACTGAGTAAAATATAAACTGCCAACTTGTTTCAATATTTACAATTAAATAAGTTTAAACTTACAATAATTATAATTAATATCCATTCACAAATAAAATCAATGAATTAATAATTTTTATACTAAATCTATATAGATTCACTCAAAAAATGAATTTAGTCTCAAAAATAAATTAAAAGGTCCATAACAGGAAAAGGATTGCAAAGGTCATTTGGTGCCTTTTTTAAATTTCTTTTATTATAATTTTATAGTCTTTGGTATCTGTTTTTCTCAACCAAAAGGCATCTTTTTATTTTGTAGGTCCGTTTGTCGTTATTTCGTTCTGCAAATCGGAGCACTTTAGAGTTCTGACAAACCACTGCGAACGAGTGTGTGACTATTGCTTACGACGACTTTCCTGAAAGCTCACCAAGAAAAAAGAGAAAAAGAGGAAGATATCGAGGCGATGATGAAAGAGAAAATCCATAATAAACAAACATTCAAATCTATTCGAGCAAGGTAAAAAAGTCTTAAGAGATGTGAGGAAGTGTAATGATTAAAGAAGCCGAAAAATTGCTTGAAGTAAAGTACATTAATATGTTCTTTGGACATTTAAAAATCAATTTTTCAAAATACACCTTTCGAATTGCTGTTTGTTTAGAGCTTAAGTTTTAACTTTCGTTTCAAACAATTAGTTTCGTACTTACCCAAAAATATTTTTGAAAGTCAAAAGTCAGAAGAAAGATACACTTGTTCTTTAACTTACCAAATTATGAGTTTTTGGACTCATATTACCAAAGCATTCAGATTCTTAAAAAGTAAAATATATTTATTATTTTAGATTAGTTCGTGATTCTCTCGAGTTTTAAGCAAAATTCAAACTAAGTAAACTATGCAGAAACATTACCAACGCACTGAACCTTAATTTCTTCTAGACTGTACTTATATTCATAACTTTTAAGTTTTGAGAAGTTCATTTCGTTGAACGATTAAGCCTTCCTTTCTTAAAATAATTAAATTAATAAACATTGGATAATCTTTTTAATGAGTATTTTCTCTGCTAACGGTTTGTGAGGTGATCATGAGTCTCCAAAATTTGTGGGTTACCTGCGACAGTTTCAGTAGAAGACGAACTTGGCGACAAAGCTGGTTTGTCCTTAAAAGACAAAGTTCTGTATGAATACAGACACCCGATAAGATGTCTGTGCCCTTTCCAGTCTTCCCGTCCTTGGGTACTGTCAGTTTCAGATTTAAGAGTAAAGGAAAAAGTTTAAAAATATATTGAACCCTTTTGTAACAATTATAATATAAAAGCCACTTCTTACCTCATCTTTTTTTCCAATAATTTTGTTCTAAGTTTTCAGCTAGATTAATGAAAATCAGTTTTTCCTCGCATTCTTATATGTAAAATGTTCAAAATACAATTGTTATACACTGTTTCTTTCACAATGCATATGTAAATGGCTTTTCCCCTTTAAAAGCATGTTCCATTAAATATACTAATTTTTTTATTTTTATTATTATTGTATTTCGTACCTTTTATTTCCTGACAAATCCTAAATTTGCTCTTAAAATAAAAAGCAAACCCTTTAAATTAATCATTCCGAACGAGTTTCTAAACATCATGAAGTTAATGGTAAAACTTTAGGAGAACTACAATCCGACTTCAGGGTTACAAAGCATATTAATATTATGGAATATTATTAATAGACTTCTACAACATATTTGTTATTTATTTTCAGACGTCTTGAAATTTTTTGAGGGATGGAACCCGGCGAATGCATTCCCAAACTGAACATTAAAAACCAGTCTCCCTTAATTTTTTACGGCCGAAAAACTGCCCAACGAATTAGCAACAAAGTAAGAGTTATCATAATGGATGTATTTTAATGTGGAGTATTAATTTTTAAAAAAAG
>JABUQX010017433.1:20000-21018 GCA_015478945.1 Trachelipus rathkii | reverse complement strand
TTTAAGAGCGACTTTGTCCTTGGATTTACTGGAGCGCACATGTGTTGTTGGTCTTTATATGTGGCACATTTTATTTTATCGTCTGTTATGGAAATTTACAGTTATGATATGTGTCGTCTGCAAGATTAGTAGTTTTACCTGTGTTTGCAAATCAATTACCTGTGTTAAATTTTCAGCGTTATCTATTGGTATTTTAAATCGTATTTATTAATTTTAAATGGTTTATTAGTGTTAAATATTTTGAGTATTTATTTTATTATAATACGTGATTATTTTGAGGTATTACATAAGCGCAGTGCTTGTTATTTAAGGTAATTAGAGGTGTCCTGTGCATTCCTACATTATACGATGATGTAAGTGTTCATTTATTTTTTGGGTAGAATTTATTATTTCGTATTTTGGTTCATATTTTCTAAAGAGTAATATTTCTAATTTCTTTAATAATATTTTTTTGAAAGTATTAAATGTTATTTATTATATTTTTAATATTTATTATCTTCAATAATAAATATTTCTTGGGTATTTATTATATAGCATTTATATGTTTAGTGTTGGTTGTTTATACAGTAGTGTATTTTTCTTAAAGTTTTTGATATTCATTTAATAGTAATATTGTTAGGTATTTTTTTTTATTTTTGTTGGCATTGTTCATTATATGCTCGGATCTTCTAAAATAGTAATATTTTCTAAGACCTGGGGAATATAATACTCAATGCGTTTAGCATATTGCATTATTAAAATTAAATTATTGAAATATTTTTATAAAGTGTAATTTATTTTTTTTATTTTTTTTTGTATCTTTTATTATACCCCTTGTATTGTGATTTAGCAATATCTCACAATATATTGGGGGATATAATATTAGGTCTTATATTATAAATAGTATTGTTTGGTATAATATTTTTGAAAGACATTTATTTATTTATTTATTTTCTATTTATTTCTAATAAATGTATATATATAATATATATATTATATAATATAATAATATATAATATATATATATATATATATATAT
>JABUQX010017433.1:5000-12500 GCA_015478945.1 Trachelipus rathkii | reverse complement strand
TGTTTCTAGGAAAAGAAGATTTACAGAAGTATTGCTGAAGGGCCACACTTCAATTTGAAGTGGAAATTGGCCTTCAAGGTTTGCAGCTCCTGCAGGAAGTATCTGTATCGCAGAAGGCGATCAGTTACAGGATCTCATAAGAGAATAGACACAGGTGTTTAAAGACAAACAAAAGACAAATCCTACATTACAAAAAATATGAAAAGTTTGTTGGGAAAAGATGGAAGGAAATATTTATTAATTAAGGATTTATTATTTAAGAAAATTAATTGAAAATCAGACCGAACGATATGCGCTGGTTGTGCCCAAGGATTATAGAAGTAAGAATTATGCAGCATAGCTCACAATGAGTTATTTGGTGGGCAACAGATGATTAAAAGAATACATGGGAAAACAGGTTCAACAATATAGTTGGCCCCTTACCTACCAGGATAATTATGAAGAAAGGGTTGGTGACGTGGTCAAAACGCACCACAATTCAGTGTTAGAGAAATATTTTCAAAAGGAAAGAACAGAATGTTAACCAGGATGTAGAAGTAACAATTGACACTCAAGAGACAATAAGTGAAAAGAATATTTCTGAATCAGTAGAAAGTACCGCATGGAAGGAAAATAAATTCACCGACATTACGAAAATCAGTAGAATCACATTGAAAATTAAAGTGAAAAAGGAAATAACAGAGAGAACGATAAAAAGTCAAATTGAATGGGAACGATATTGCCGAACTGGTTGTTCAGCCAACACTTAAAGAAAATGATTTGCTTTGTCGGAATTCATGCTTATGGGCGTACATCAAGACAAGAGTGGTCAAAAGAATTGGCAAGTGCCAAATAAGATAAAAAACGATTGTATGACCAGATTCACGACGCCAAGCGGTCGTTATCATAATAAGAGATGGCCATATGGAAGTAATCAGTTGTCAGAAGACTACGTTGGTTAGGGCGGATGCGACAAGGATTAGGGACCGAAATTAACGATGTCTGCGTGTTTTATAGTTGATCGACCATTTCATGTCGAAGATACTGGAAAAGCATAATGGACAACGACATTTCTGACTGTGCTATTTCAAAACTCAAATGAAGGATAATTACTGTGAGACCATCGTAGTGCGAGTTTGCTGCTTACACAATTAGGAATTTTCGAGAGAAGCAAACCAACCTGGTTACGGTGTCAAAGGACTGCCAGAACTGACAACTGGAGAAAAATTATAAGAGCAGAGCCGCCCAAAAACAAAAAGAAGGTTAGGTCATTTTTAGGTTTGACTGCCTAATATCGAGATTTTGTGAAAAATTAAGCAGAAATCGCCGCGCCCCTCACTGACCTCACAAAGAAATGAGAACCAACAAAGTTCCGATGGCAAGAGAAACATCAGCAAGCGTTTGAAAGACTAAAAAAGGTTTTAGTATCCAAACCCATTTTAAGAATGCCGCAGCTGGACAAACTATTCACCCTGCAAGTGGATGCTTCCTACACATCGCTGGAATATGTTCTACTCCAGGAAGAGGACGATATACTCAATCCTATAGCTTATGAGAGTAAGAAGCTATCGCCAAAACAGTAACGTTATTCAATCCTAGAGAATGAAGCGTTTGCTATTGTAACAGGGGTAAAAATTTTGAGCCCTACTTATATGGAAAAGAATTTGTACTTCAGTCTGATCATAGACTCTTGTCAACCATGAACAAAAAGAAGTACAACAGTCCTAGGATTATGCGTTTGGCACTCTATTTACAGCGATTTAGATTTCTGCTACAGGACATACACGGCAGAGATAATGTTATAGCCGACTATTTAAGTAGGTCAATCGGCGACAGAATGATTGAAAATTTGGAACGATCTATAAAGGAAGGAAAAGACATTCTCACAAGTGTCCAAAACGAGAATGTAGATTAACAATTTACTATGAAAAATGCTTGAATGAGGGACCTAGATGTAACGTTTGAAACATGTTCGTTTGATCTCTTGCATTAAATGTCAATTCCCCATTATGTTTATATCCTTCCAAAGAGCATTTTTCAATTGGCTAGTCTTCTCAATTCGTGCAAATTAATATATATAACTATAGTATATATATATATATATAATATATATATATCAGCATGATATAAATCATATATATATATATATATATAAATATTCTACCTATATATATATATAAATATATATATATATATATATAATATATATATATATAATATATATTATATATTATTAGTACATATATATATATCTATAACATATAATATAAGATTATATATAATATATTATATATATATATAATAATGATATATATATAATATATATATAGTACGTATAGTACTAAGAATATATAATATATTTATATATCTATATATATATATATATAATATTTATATAAATATATTACTTTACTAATAAAGTAATATATATCTTAATATATAACTATTAAATATATATATATAATAAGATTTTTATAATATATATATATATGAATAATATATATAGTATATAATAGTAAATTAATAAAAAAAATAACTTAGATAAATAGCCCCATTAAGTTAATTTTCACTCCTGCTGGATTGATACCTGGGCCCTAGGCCCAAAGTGACCGCAGGCGTAAGGCGTTGAACACGGTATACGTACGCCCTAGCAGAACTACATCAGCACTGCGCAGAAGTGTATAGCGGGAGTAATAAATATATATATAATGGCAATTTTTTTCCCTTTCCTTATTCTTGTAAGGTCCAAAATGATAGTAATAGCATTGATATTGTAGTGTTTGTTTCTACTTCACTAGAAGGAGACAAAATGAACAACCTATCGGTAATGAAATGATTAATATATGTATATTAATTATTTTATTATTATTATTTTATTACTATTACTATTGTTCTTGATTATTAGTTATTATTTATTATTATTATATTATAGTTTTATTATTATATTATTATTATTTATTTTATTATTATTATATCTATTATTATTATTGATATTATTATTATTATTATGTAATTATATTATTAATTATTTTACGATTTTAAAAGTAAAATAATGTTGCTTGGACAGCAATCTGAATAAACTAATATGCAAAGGTATAGATATTAGTGTTTTTCGTGAAAAAGATCTTTATGCATTTTCTCGTTTATTTAATTATTGAAGGATATGTGTGAAGTGTAATCTTAATCATTTTCTTTTGGTATTATATTATTAGAAATGGTATTTATTTAGTTATTTTTAATTTTCTGTGATGAAAGGTTGACAGATTAACTGCCTCCGCTGATAATTATAGAATGTATGGTACCTGTTGATTTACGGAACAAAAGTGTATACATCATTTAATAATTGCTGAATGAAAATCTATTTCATTGGTCAGGAATGTACGTAGTGGCACGTCTAATCTTTGTTAATAACCAGCGAGAAACATGTTTTAAGTGTAAAGAGCGATTTGTCTTACGATTTACTGGAGCCGCACACTGCCTCTCTAAAGCATTGGTCCTCTCTAATATGTTGTGGCCACACATTGTAATTTTCTCTTACAATTATGAGAATGTATCTGTTGAAATGATAAGTTCATCCTGCAAAATAATGATAATGTTAACCTGCGTTTGTGCAAATCAAATTTACCTGGATAAATCTCTAGCGGTTTTTCAATGTCTTTTTAAATCGTATTTATCTCCTTTTAAACAATGCTATCGCGCTTCGTTATGATTTTTGAGTGTTATTTTAATTAACTAAAATCGCAAGTTTTTTTTGAGGTAACGTTAAGCGCAGGTGCTTGTATGTTAAGGTAATTAGAGTTTATCCCTGCTCGCATTCTAACTTAGTTAAGCGATGAGTAAAGTGTTTATCGTTTACATTTTTTAATGGTCCAGATATTAATTATTTTTTATTTTGGTTCATATTTTCGTAAATTTTCTGTAATAATTTTTTTTTTGAAGTGATTAAATGTTATTATTATTATATTTTTAATATTTATTATCTCGAATAAATAAATATTTTTGGTATTTATATAATAACAATTTATAATAGTTAGGTGTTGGTTGTTTAATTCAGATAGTGTATTTTCTTTAAGTTGATATTACAGGTAGTTAAAGAGTAATCATATGTAAGGTATTTTTTTTATTTTTGCTGGCATTGGTAATATTATGATGCCTCGGATGCTTTAAAATAGATAATACTGTTCCAGGACCTGGGGAGATAATACTCAATTTGGGGGGGGCCGGTTTTTTTGTAGCATATGCAAGTATCAAAATTAAATTTATTGAAATAGTTTTTGTCTAAAGTGTAATATTTTTTTTTTATCTTTTATTCTACCTTGTATTGTGCTCTAGCACAACATTATCTCACAATATACATCGGGGGGTATAATATAGGTTTATGTTGATAAATTGGTATTAATTGTATAATATTTGAAAGACTTTATTAGTTATTTATTTATTATTTCTAATAAATAATTATAACTCCACAATAACACTTACCTAATAATATATATAAACACACAGAACACACACACAACACCCCCACACAACCACTACACAAAAAACAGCACCAACCAACACCCCAAATCATAATATCATTGCGGGGGAGCATCAAAAAGACCAAATACAGACCAAATCCACAATAAAATAACACTTAGATAATATTACAAACACCAGCCCACACAATACACAACCCCTAATCACTAATCTACACGTGTATATATACCTAATATATAATATATTAATAAGCATTAGCAATAAATCATACATATATATATAACTATACCAGATACTAATACGATAACAACAACAACAAATACACCAATAATAATAATATATATATAATATACATGATATACTATCAATAGCCATCTAGTATATAATACGTACCCACAACTCAAAGAACTACATACAAAAAAACCTATATATATATGATATATAATATAATATAGTATATGATATATAAGTAATAAACTAATATATATAATAACTACTATATATAACGTATATATAATATATATATATTATATATAAGTATATATATTATATATATATATATATATAATAAGTATAATGTCCGGTCAATTATGAAATACCATTCTTTCCAATTATTTACATAATTACCAAAGTGCTTCCTATTATTGCCAAATCCAGAGCCAATGCTTAAAAAGAACCCTTCGCAAGTGTACACTTTCTTCTTGGTCATGACAAGGATTTTAGAGAAGGCAGATATTTTATGCAAGTGTCAGGCTGCCATCTGATCATTTATAATCTTTGTGATTGAGAAAAGCTTGACTTGTCAACCAGGTGGCGAGAGCCAATATAATAACTGTTTGGAATTTCATTCAAGATAGAAAAAAAGTAACGTTGTTCAACGTCACAGTATATATATAGCTATAAATTATATCATATATATAATATATATAAATATGAATAATATATCATATATATTATATACTATATAATATAATATATATATTAAGATTATATACGTATATATAACTATATATATATGATGCTATATAATATATATATATAGTATTAAGTATATATATAGATATATATATAATATAATATATGTCATACTATATTATATATAATATTATAATTATAGTATATATACTATATAAGTAATATAATATAATATAAGTTATATAGTTATATATTTATATTATTATAGTAAATATAATATGATTAGTACTATATATATATATATATATATATAATATATAGTATATAGTAATATGATAGTATATATATAGTATATATACGATTATATATATATTATATAATATCTTATATCATACTATATATATCTCATATCGCCGGAATTTTTAAATGGAACTTTAGTTTAACATAAAGACATGTTAAAAAATACTATTCATAATACTTTTAATATAAAATTTTAATAGTATATAGATATACTATATATACATACTATCAGTATAACTATATATATAAATATATTATAATATAATAATATATAATGAATATAATATATAACTATATATATATATATATAGAATATATATATATATATATTATAACATATATATAGTTAACATTCTTTAAATTTTAATTCATTAATGGATTTGATTCACAAGGTTAAACATAATAACCTCACAAAATTCTTTCAAAATGTCATCATTCTAAAAGATTTTTATTATAATAAATGTTTACAAAATCTTTAATAGAATGTGAAAGTGAATGCACAAAAAAATAAAAACAGGTAAGTTACACACAAAAATCTTATAATACAAAAGACCCTTCGAATATAAACAATAAATAGAAAATCAAACCTCCGAAAAGAATATCTGGAAGTAAAAATTGCAAAGGAAAAGG
Source organism: Trachelipus rathkii (assembly GCA_015478945.1). Lineage (NCBI taxonomy): Eukaryota > Metazoa > Arthropoda > Malacostraca > Isopoda > Trachelipodidae > Trachelipus > Trachelipus rathkii. The sequence goes on along the minus strand of JABUQX010017433.1, from coordinate 6,200 downwards.
GAGAATCCTTTATTTTCTTAAACACAGAGAACATAGCAAAATAAGCGAATTACCGAGAGGAACCGGTGAAAGTAAGATGAATCGTCCGAGAAAAAATGAATTCATTCCTAACAAAAAATTTGCCATATCAATATATTATTATTATTATTATTCAATTATTATTATATGTATTATGTTATTGTATTAATTATTATTATTAGTTTATTATTATAAATTATTATTATATTATATTATGTGATTATTATTACTTATTACTTATTATTAGTTATTCTAAATTATATTACTAGATCTTGTACATTAACACATAACTTATTAAAATCATTTCTATATTTTTAATTTAAAATAAACGTTCGATCTAGCTCCGTAACTATGACTTATTAAACTAAAAAGTTTCAAAACTTTTTTAAGAAGTAGGGCATTCGAATAACGTTTATTGACGAATTTAATTATCATGATTAAAGATTAGTCACACGGTATATCAAACTAAAACTATGTTATATGAAAAACAAACTGTACTTATTATGTACTTATTACAATAATTAAAAAAATATTATTATAATTATTACTATATATATAATATTTTATCTATTATTATTATTTATTATTATTATATTATTATATAAGTAATACATATTATTATTATTATCCCTGCATATAATTTATTATTTTATATTATCTTAAATTCATTAATTAATATTATATTATTATTATCGTATTATTATTATTATTATTATTATTATTATATTTTAATTATTATATGTATTATTGATTATTATCTATGTACATGACAAACCAGCACGAAAAACAAACTCCACACTATAACATCATTGAAGAAACTGACCTTATTATACTGATAAACAATTAGAGCCAGGTATTATAACCACACCCACCACCACACACACACACACTCACACAAAGAATCCACGAGAACAAAACACACACTCTTATCTACACAATCACTTTAAGCCAAATTTAAGAAGAATCATGTCCTTATTATAACAGCCATCCTTATCTGAGCCTTTAAGCTAAAAACCCATTGTCCAAAAGTTTAACAGTATCAGAAAAAATCGAAAAATCAAAGTTAATATTATTATTTTATTATTTTTATTATTAAATAACATTATTATTCAATTAGATATCACTAAATTTATTATTCATTATTAACTATTATCTGTTCGAATACTTCAATATTAATTTATT
>JABUQX010017432.1:50000-55866 GCA_015478945.1 Trachelipus rathkii | reverse complement strand
ATGCAAAGTAAGAAATAAACTATTATCTATATCTATATATATATATATATATATATATATATATATATATTAGTTAATAAATAAATATTATTAACTAAGCTCGTTCCAAGTCATCCGGTTCCAACTCATATTCATATAAATCATTGAGATCTATATATAATATTTTATATATATATATTACCCCGCCTACCGCATATACTATTCAAGATTTTTAGTGATTTGTTAACGAATCAAAAATAAATAAGGCATATAGGTATGTTATAGCATGGTAGGAGTATCATCGTGTATGACAAAGTAATTAATACAGATAGTTCAAATCCACCTAATAGTGAGAAATCATATACTGATTCATTTCATCCATTGATTTATACCGCCTCTCTTGAAGTAATATATATTTATATATATATTATATAATACTATTATATATATAATATATAAATAATTATAATATTAAAATAATATATATATAATATAATATATATACTATTATATATATATATATTATATAATATATATTATATATTATCTATATATATTATATATATATTATAATATATATAATATATATAATATTATATATATATAATATATAATATATATATGATAATATATATATTATATTAATATATATTATATTTAATTATTATATATATTAATATTATATATATAATATATTAATATATAATATCAGCTATCACCTTGCTTTCTCACATTATAATAATTGAGGTACGGGTTATGGAGGAATTCAAAACTAATTAGCATTAGAGCATTTCTATGGAGTTAACAAATAATGATGGTTAAAGCGGTATAACTACTATATATAGTCACAAATAACCTAGCTAAGCTATCATATAATATAACTTGAACTTCTACCTTAAGTTATTTATTCTACTCTTACATATATCGCTCACATGACAATAAGTTTAACATATGGAAATTAATTTACTCTTTCTTCAACTAATCCTATCTTATTCTTTATCTACTCTCTCTCTCAGTTCTTTCTACCTTCTTCACCCTCTCTTTCTCATATTGCTTCACTTATATAATCTTATCTATTTAGTCTTATACTTAATAGTATTATCCTCTTATACTTAGTTATACCTATACTTATATATTACCTATTCCATCATTCATAACGCTTTATATATATAGTCCTTATTCTTTGCTATTCATATCATATATATTACTCCTTATCTTATACTATATCATTAATTTTCGGTTTCTTTAATACACATAATATAAAAATTTTTCATTTATATTTTTAGGTATAGTTCATTATATACTACCTTATCACTTATCCTATACTCAGCTATTATTTAAACTTGATACTCTCACCTATATTGCTATATTTACTATTATTTACTATATTATGAGTGAGGGGTGAAATTACTATAACACTATTATACTACCTATACTCAAGTCCACTCTTTACTCTATATCTTATATTCTATTCTTCTTCTCTTCTCTCAAGCTCCGTAATATGAGTGATATTTAATATTAATTATATTAATTATATATTATTAATCAGTTATTATATTTTATTTATTTAAATTAATATATATATATATAATATTAATAATTATCATTATTAATCCTAGTACGTATAATTATATAATATAATTATATAATATAATAATACTATATTATATATATATATACCGTATATATAAGTTATTACAATATCCATTGTATATATAATAATAGTATATCATTAATATCACTATATAATTATATTATTCACTAGTATATATCCACTCTATCACTTAGTAATAGTTATATATATTTATATATACATATTAAATACATATATTATGAGGTATTTTACTTATATCATTACATAATTATATATATATATATTATATATATTCATATATAGATAATATATACTATATATATATATATAATTAAACCACTATTAATTATAATAATATCTATATTAATTATAAATGAGTATTTATTAATATATATAATAATATCATTATTTAATATATATATATACTCACTCTTTATCTATATTCCTTAAGTATTCTCTCCTCATTTCCTCCTCTTCTCACTCATTGTTCTCGTTCCTCTCATCTGCCTCTACTCTTACTTGATGTTATATTCTCATACTTCATCTTCTTCTATCTCTCTCTTCATACTATTATATATATAATCATCTTATTCTTATTATATATATATATATATATATATATATATATATATATATATTATATAATATATATATATATAATATATATATATATATATATATAAATATATATATATTATATATATACTATATATATATATATTACTATATATCGATATCATACCTCATTCTATCTACTATATACACCTCATATTTATATATACTTATTAGTTTATAATTACCCTTTTATATATATATTATTCTAATCTCATCTATATATATAGTATATATATATTATATCTATTTTTATTTCTTTAATTTTATTTAATTTATTTATATTTTATTTCCCTTAACGCTACATACTGTGTTTCTGCTCATTATATATATATATATACACTTTTCTTATTTTTTGTTTACTACAGTGCTCGGATTACATTTCACATTTATATAATATATATAGTAACTTATCGTTAGCATTGGATTACCCATTCTACTTTTATTCACCTATTATATATCATCACACGTGACCCGTGACCTGCTTATTATATATATATATATATATGTATAATCTTCCTTACTATATGCACTCACCTGTAGTAGACCTCATATTCATCATTCTCTCCATTAATACGTTAACTTTATATATAATATACTTGTTGTTATCTACTATTTATATTATATATAATATAATCTGGAAAGCAATACATTAATGGCACAAAATTACCATACGTCTTTCGGAATAAACATCACAAGTCTCGATAACATCATCAGGCTATAAGATAAATTAAATGAAATAGAAACAGTAACAAAAAATTCAAAAAATAAAAACAATAGTCGAAAATTTTAATACTAGTACTAAATTAAGGAATTAATATCTTTAAATTCATTTGGCTCTATCCAAATCATTTATCCATCAAGCACAATACAAACCATGTTCATTATTAAATCTAACCAATTAAATAAAAAATACCCAGTGTGCAATCGCCAAAAAGCGCTAAGCAAAATCCTCAAGAACCTCGTCCACCACAAGACTAAGAAGGTATCTATTCACGAACGCTATCATCTTTTTAAAAGATTAATTGATTACTGCAGATTTTATATTTCATTTTATTAAAGGGCAAATCCTCTCATGGGAGAGATTTAATAGCAAGAGCGTGCCACAAATTGACCGTTAATCCTCCCAGGATAAAAACATACGCCTGTATAACCTCACGCAAAAATAAACAGTGCAGTCCTATGAAGGTGACTCGCTCTTAGGAAAAGTTTGCACAATGTTAAAATTATGCGGCTTTTTTTTTTTTTGTGTTTGCGCTTGTTTATAATTATTGATATATTAATTTTCGTAGCAAGTGTTTTATCACTCTAGATTAAATTTCATTTTGAGCACTCTCTTAAATTTTAAAACGAAGTTTTTTTCCCCCTTTTTTAATAAATTGGGTAAAATTTTAGTACTTAAGAATTCATTTTTTTTTATATTTTAGCTTGAAAATTACTTGGGGAGGCTGTTGTTTGGTTGTCTGAGATGGATTAGTTGTGTTTTTACTTGGTTCGGATTGGTGATCTGATTTATTTTATTTTAATCGTAATTTTTTTTAAAGGGATATTATTGACAATTATTGTTTTTTTTATGATTGATTTTTGAGTCTGTCATTGCTAACATCGGATACAATTCCGGAGGTGTTAAGATTAATAAATTTATTTTACTTTTTTCTCCATTTTTTATTTTTCCGAGTAGCCTGTTTCTAATTGGAGTATTTTGCAATTTAGAAAAGTTGTCACAGATTATTTATGTAAAAAAACGTGATGTTCGAAACGCCATTTCCGAAACGTTGTAATTTTGTCATTAAAGTTTTTCCAATGCCGCTGTCTGGAGCCTTCGTGCTGCTTTTTATTCTCAAATTATATATTATATATATATATATATACTACCTATATTAATATATATATTATATATATAATACTATATATATATATAAGTATATATATTGGAGTATATACGTAGGTAGTTAAGATATTATATATTATATAATAATTATTATATATATTTATATATTTATATATATACATATATTATATTTTATAGATATAATAAATATTCATATATATATATATATTATATTATAATAATTATATATATATATATATATACGGTATATATATAATTTATATATATATAATATAGTAATATATATATGATATATATAATATATATATTATATATATATATATATATATATATATGACTATAAATTATATTATATATATATTAATAATATATATATAGTATAAATATATATATAGTAGTATAGTTTATTTTATATATTAATATTATATATATATATTTTATGTATATTATATATATTATATATATATATATTTATATATTATATTTATTTATATATTATCTATACTAAATAAAATATATATATACATATATATATTATATATATCTTACTAATATATATTTATAATTATTTATTAATATTTTGTTATTATATATTATATTATATAATCTTATATATTATATTATCATATAAGTATTATTTAAATATATTTATGATTATTTTATTATTTATTAATATATATATATTATATACTAATATATATATATTTATATTATTATATATATATAATATATATATTATGTAATATATATGTATACCTCTATGGTAGCATGCATATATCATCTATATATATATATACTATATATATATTATATATATATATATTATAATATTATATTATAATATTATTTATATTATATATTATATAATATTATATTTGTGTTTGGATGGAAACATCAAATGACTTAAAATGATGGAAATATTATTTTTTAGTTTATTTTGAAAAAGGGAAATGCAACATCAGGAATAACACACGGAAATATTTATTAAGCAATATTATGATAAACTGTTTTGCATCCTTGAAAGTTTTTAATACATATTATTGTAACATATATTATATTATATATATTATATCTATATTATATTTTATATATATTATATATATATATATATACTATTTATTATATATTTATATATATATATTATATATTCCTAACTATATATTATATATATATTATAACTATATATATATATATATATACTAAATATATATATATATATATATATATATATATATATATATATATATATATATATATATATAATATGATATATTTTTTTTAAGAGCAAGAATATTTATTCAAATTTATATATATACTATATATTATTATAATATTATATATACTATATTATATATATATTATATTATATATATATATATAGTATATAATTATATATATATTATATATTATTATTTTAATTGGTATATATATATTATATATATTATAAATTGTTATTATATATATATATTATATATAGATAATATATAATATATATATATAATATTAATATATTATATATATTATATATATATATAAGGTATATATAATTTTTAAAAAAAATTTTTTTAAAAAGCCCGGGTACCAATGTTCTTGAGTTTAAATTCTTTTATCTATTACCGTGCTTTCCTGTTGACGAGGAAGGAAACCTTTACTTTCTTCGTGCAGCGGCAAACTTAATAACTTCTAGATTCTGTATCAAGATAGGTAAAATTAAAATCATTTTGAAAATGTAATATGTTAAAGTTCAGTACTTCTATAGTTTAAATTGCACTTCCAAGAATCTTTTATGTTTAATTAAAGTTTTCGAGTTTATGTTATGTTTAATTAAT
>JABUQX010017432.1:0-35000 GCA_015478945.1 Trachelipus rathkii | reverse complement strand
GAAATACTTGGCCTGTCCTCCAACTAGTGTTCCAAATGAGAGAGTATTTTGCAATTCTGGGCTAATATATAATGAAAAGAGAAACCGACTCTCAGTAGAAAAAGCAGAAAAATTGATGTTGCTCAAGCACAACCTTCCTATATTTGAATTTCAATACTAGTGCAAAAAGTATATAATCCATTGTAAAATCTCTTTCACTAAGGGCGGAGGTTGGGGAAAGAGGTTGGTGGGATGCATTTGAGCTGGGTCCCCGTCCTGCATTCTGGTAACACAATTATGTTAATAGATTGTGGCTAAAACTTGAAATATTTTACGCATATATATATATATATATATATATATATATATATATATATATATATATATATATATATATATATATATATATATATATATATATATATATATATATATATATATATATATATATATATATATATATATATATATATATATATGGTATATATATCGTTCATCTGCATCCGCCACATGTGGATGCTAGAAAAAAAGAATTTGTTGTATTTACTAATTTATATATATATATATATATATATATATATATATATATATATATATATATATATATATATATATATATATATATATATATATATATATATATATATATATATATTGTATATATATATATATGCTATATATATATATATATATATATATATATATATATATATATATATATATATATATATATATATATACAGAGAAATATCTATATTAATATATATATATATATATATATATATATATATATATATATATATATATAAAGTAGAAGAACCAAATATTAAATTTCTAGGAAAAAATGAGAATAATTTATATAAATAACTAAAATCATCTTACCTAAATTGTTAACTTTAATCGCCGGACATGAGGGTGAGCAAAGTCCGAGATAACATCTTCAGTTTTTATGTCAATATTTCGATGTATGTAAAGGAGGGCAAGTAAAGTAAGTCTTTCATCTCCAATAGTATTTCTCAAGTAGGTTTTCAGAAGTCTTAATGTTGAAAAGCTTCCTTCTACTGAAGCAGTAGACACGGGTAAAATTGCTAGTATTTGAAACAAGATGTAAATATTTGGAAAATGTGACTGCAAACAAGAAACTAGTCCGTCTATTGCTGTTTTTGGACGAGCTGTGCTGTGATGCCTTTTCAACTTCCATAAATTCCATTCTGCTTTTACTAAATCTTCAATTGGGCTTTCTAGATCTTCCTTGTAAAATGTTACACAATCTTTTATCTTCCCATATGGCACATTACAACTGTTCGGTATATGACAAATTGCAAGAAAGCTATAATTTATTTATGGTTTAAAAACCTCTCTCCTAATGCTGATATTAAATCTTCCAAAATTGGTCTAAAAATGGATGTGGGGTCGGAAGTAGGAATGTTGTTTCTGAATTTTTGAAATTTGTTAATTCTTGGTTCAGCAATTTCAATACCCACCTCAGATTCAGATGCGCTTACACATTCTTCAATAATCTGCTGAAATTCTAATGCTGCATTTTCTCTGATGGCTCCAAATTTAGATTTAACTAAATTCACTTCATTATATGCACTCACTAAACCAATATCGTATGTCTGCAATCGTTTTGAAAGATTGTGTGTTAAATTGTGTGTTAAATTGTGTGTTGTGATTGTCTGTTTAAAACAAATAAGGAGACAGGAAAAGATCCACTATAAACATTGTTTAGAATTACGTTAGTTTTTTTTTTACTGATCTCCAACTTCAAATTTCATTTGTTCTGAAGCTGCCATTATCGGGTTTATCATCTCTTTAAATAATAAAACCGATTCTTTCCGTTTCTCCAACTCTTTTTTAATCTCTACTTGCTACTCTTAGGAATAAGTTCTTCTATTATTTCTTCAAGAACTTTTGTCTTCTTAGCACTTGCAGGAAAAAATGTACAACATTCTGATATTATTTCAATTGCACTTCGAAAATTCTGAACTTTAGAATCGTCTCTGAGGCATAAATTTAAGCAATGCGAAACGCAGTGATTATAAATAGCTTTGGGACATTTTTCCTTTAATACTCTCTGAACATTTCTTATCTCACCACTCATTGCTGCCGCACCGTCAAACCACTGTCCTCTTAGATTATTCTTTCCCAAATCGAGTTCAGTTACTTTTTCTTCAATAAATTTTGCAAGACGTATTCCTGTCAAATCTTTTACTGAGACGAAACACAAAAAAAATCTTCTTTGACAGTAAGAGTATCAATATCAACGTAACACGCACACCACGAAAATTGTTCCTTCTGGGACACATCGGTCGTCTCACGGCTAAGATAGTAAAAAATTTACTTTTATTTATGTTTTGCACAATTTTAGGTTGAATGAGATTCGCAAATGACTGAATTAAGATCATTTTGGACTGTGGAACTGGATGATACTTAGTGTACTAGTTTTTAAATGTTCTGAAAGAACATGGTCTCCTGCATTAGCACGATATCTTAAAAGACTCCGAAAATTGCCATAGTTTCCCACAGGCCAAGAGGGTTCGATTTGACCTGAGTCATGATATCCACATAACGATATATTTTGCTTACCACAGAATCGAATTGTTTCAACAGTTGAAATTAGCCGCTTTCTACTATCTTCGGCCTCCATTTTCTTCTGACTGTCATCAATCTGTTTGTCGATGCTCTCGATTTTTCCTTAAACCTGATTTTCTACAGCAAATCTCTTTTCTGCCGATTCTTTGTGATACTTAGCTGACTCTTGTTTTAGCAGTGGATTCAATGGCTTTCTTTAAGTTTGAATACGGTGTCTCGAGACAAAAACACTCAATTCCTGATGTTTTCTTTTACCTTCCTCTTTTGTTTCCAAAAACAATATACAATTTGAGCAATAAACCCCAACATTTAAACATCAAGCCACTTTCTTTGAAATATCTTTTCCGACCTTTGCCTTCCTGAGTAGGAAATATATATTTTGAATCTGGTTTCCGGAGATATTTTAATATTTCCACATTTTCCTTATTGCTATATACCGTACACATGAAATTGTCAATATCGTTTGGATGAACAATCATTTCTGTATTCCTTGATTGCGCCTGACTTATAGACGCTTGTGAAGGAAAAGCATTACCGTCTATTTGAGATTTTTCAGCTGCTATCGCAGATACAGAAGTTCCAGGAGAAACTGATTCTTCGAGTCTTAGAACCTCATTCTTTGAATAACAGGAATCTTTATTATCATAGTGCTTACCTTTTTTGTGGAAAAGTCTCTAATATCTGTTCTTCTTTTCATATTTTATTTTTATTTTTTAAGTTGAACAACAACAAGAACAAAAAATGTTAAACACAAAGTGCAAACTATAACTATTCACTAGCAACTTGATTTTATATCCTTAAAACAATAGATCGATAGCTTTACACTGACACCACAATGATATCTCATTCACTCAAACCAAAATTAACAAGCAGAAGACAAAAAGGCAACTGCCAGACATCCCTTCAAAAAATGGACACTATTCCTTCAAATTTAGCAACATTGTACCCAATTGGGTACGACTGTTTTAATAAACTTTATTAAGTTTTCCCTATTTGTGATTTGCAAAATTTATCTCACATTTGTACAACAATATACAAATTTTTATATCCATGCACAGCAAGCTTGATTTGAAAAGAAAATCGACTAAAATTCAGAAATCTGAAATAAAATAAAATGTACTAGCATCTGCAAGTAAAGTAAAGTTGTCATTAGAATCGAAGTAATGCTAAGAGAGAGAGCATATATATATATATATATATATATATATATATATATATATATAGTATAATACATTAACGATAACAAATTATTCTTTCTTCTTTTATATATATATACGTCAGTCACATTATGCATAAATATATATATATCTTTTTTATATATATATATATATATATATATATATATATATATATATATATATATATATATATATATATATATATATATATATATATATTTAATATATATTTTTTTTTTCATATCTATATATAATAAGATGATTATATATATATATATATATATATATATATATATATATATATATATATATATATATATATATATATATATATATATATATATATATATATATATATATATATATATATATATACTAAACTATAACAAGTTATGTACAGAGGATATGAAAGAGAGAGTTACTTCTTATTTTTATTTCTTAAGATTAATTAAATTAAATTGGGCACAGATAATGTCAATGGTTCAAAATGATTAAAGGTTCATATCAAGCAATTAGTTAACACAAATAGTATAATTTAATTAATGATAATAAACTGGCTATCATGTAATGGCACTTAAAGGAAAAAAAGTTATAAACTGTTCCGTACTTTCCACTTCTTTTGACCCTCTATGCTTGCGGCTCTATGTTGGTGATTTATTTCTTTTCTATAGGTACCGCAGCGGCAGGTGCTCGAGGGAGCTTGTCACTCGCGTACCACCACCTTTACGAGGCCCTCGTAACACTATGGGTGCTGTGTCTGCGCATAAGTTTTGTGTGGATATTGGTAACTCCAGTCTAGTTCGCTGCGGTGCTTCCTTCTTTCCTGCCACCTCGGTTCTGTGGAATTCTCTTCCATCTTCCTTTGTTTCCTGCTTAATTTAATCTCCCTCAATTCAAAGCCTGCGTCTGTGCTCATCTGCGTAATTAAGTGTGAACTCTGAGGCGTGCCCTTAATGATAATGAGCCGGCTATCATGTAATGGCACTTTTAAACCCTTTCTTCTATAATTTAGGGTTCAATTTATTTAATCACTCGATTCACAGTTTGTAACGAGATTAACAATAGGTTAACACAACAATATTACTCGGTTAAAACCTAATTTTCCGACTTTTACAGTGTCGGTCGTTGACACGTCCTTTCTCTTGGGCTACGGGACTCTAACTAACTTCCCCCCCTTGAGATTCCCTCATTCTAGGCACTCTTTCCTGGGAGTCACCCTTCGTGACTCACCCTTACAATATTTGAAAGTGTTACACGAAAAAGATTCGTTAGGAGTTTCCTACATAACAAAAATAACAGTTAAAGTTTGGTGTACAGGAAAACCCTTTGAGTAGTGTTTACATTCTATATAGTAGGTGTACATAGCTATAATAAAGGCCGAATTTTTTTTGCTTCCACAATGGTGACTTCAGAGAGAGAGAATCGCTCGAAAGAATCAAGCGATTCCCCCTTGGCCCCTAAATCATAATAGCTCAGGAAACTCGATTTTTTTAATTTATTTATTTAAAACTATTACAACCAAATACAAAATTCTACTCCTACAATACATTATTACAAAATATATAGACAGATCTCCTTAATTCCCCTCTGGCGAGGTTCGACTATTTCAACTCATCTATCGCAACCTTTCCACTGGGCCTTTTTGGTAAAGAATTCGTGAGAGTTTATTCATAATCATTAACGTTTGTTTGCATGCATTTCGTCCATAGTATCAATTAGCGGAAAGGAGAGGAAGTTTTTTTTTTGGGGGGGGGAAAGAAAAGAGTATCAATTCAACTATTATCAACTCTAAGCAATGCATTCAGAAGTAAGAAGCTCCCCTTTTTATTTATTTTATTTTTTTTTACTTTATTTCTCTCTTGGTTCCCAGCGCTCCCGTCTTTTATATTATGATAAATTCTCACATTTCTCAAATTTTCTGCAGCTCCCTTTCCTTGCTTTAAGATATAAACGTTATTCTTTTTCACCCCTAATACCCGATAAGGTCCGGAGTATCTCTCTGCCAGTTTTACCACATTATACTGTTGGTTTCTTACTAACACGAACTTTGCCTTGTGGAGGTCTTTTGGAACGAATATATTCTTGTTCCTGTATACAAGATGAGGTGACAACGGTCGACGCATGAGGGCTACCAATTTTTTTTTTAAATAGGCGCTCTGACTAACCGTGGTACTGAATGCCTCCTTCTGTAACAAGCTTCCTGGCACTGATAAATTCTGGCCAAACAGTACAATGCCCAAGGCAAGATTTCCGGCCATTTTAACCCTTCATTCGTACTATCGTTCACTATACACCTCAGTGTCACTACGAGTGCCTGGCTTAATTTTTCTGCCAGTCCGTTCGAATTTTGTGAGTTAGGCGTTGTCACAATGTTATCGATATCGTTTGGCAGTGAATTGGGTTCTACGATCTGAGACGAGCCTTTTTATTGAGCCGCAGAACGGAAAAATCTCACTCACCAATATATTTAGCACCGAGGTTACCGTCGCCTGCCTTAAGGGGTAAGCGAATGGATACTTGGTAAATCTGTCAATGAAGATTAGCAAATAACTGAAACCCATACTATACGGTAGCTTCAACAAATCCACATGCAGCGTGTCGAACTATTCTGAGACCTCTTTAAATTACCAAATTCTGGAGATATTTTCCAAACGCTCTTGTTTTTCTGACAGACATCACAACTCTGTATGAACTTTTTTTACTCTACTTTGCATAAATTTAATGACGAAATCCGCTCTTAGAACAGTCAAGGTTCTTTTAATTCCCAAATGATTCGTATTATGTATTTTCCCTATGACATCATCCACCAGATTCTCCGGTATTAAGATCCTAGAAATGCCTGTAGAAATGTCGACTGCCAAAGACAGCTCCTTGTCCAGATGGACGAACTCCTTGTAATTGGCTTTCAATTCTGTAGTCTTCCTTCCTTTTATCAAGTCCTTTATATAATTATCAGTCTCTTGTTCAATCGCTATTTCCCTGAAGTCTATACCCTCTTGGATCTTTTTCATTATCCCATTTAATCCTTTCTTACTGTATGTTATCGCGTTCAAAACGAAATTATCAAAGCCATTGTTCTTATCAGTCTTGTTATTATTATTATTATTATTATTATTATTATTATTATTATTATTATTATTATTATTATTATTATTATTATTATTATTATTATTATTATTATTATTATTATTATTATTAAAAAAATGTCTTGGAAACCTCACATCACAATGGTTGCTAGGGCGGCCTCAAAGAAACTGGGAGTTCTGCTTAGACTGCGAGACTTTTTTTCCTCTTCTCAGTTACTCCAGCTATACAAGGGTCTTATCCGCCCTTGTATGGAGTACTGCTCTCATATCTGGGGGGGCTCAGGTTTCACCCGGTTTTTTTGGATAAGGGCGAGTCAAAGGCAAAAAAACTTATAAACTGTCCTGTACTTTCTAGTTCACTTGACCCTCTATCTTTGCGGCGCGATGTTGGTGCTTTATCTCTTTTCTATAGGTACCGTATCGGCAAGTGCTCGAGGGAACTTTCCACACGCGTGCCACCACCTTTAAGACGCCCTCGTAGCACAAGGGGTGCTGTGTCGGCACATGAGTTTTGTGTTGATATTAGCAACTTCAGACTAGTTCGCTGTGGTGCTTCCTTCTTTCCTGCCACCTCTGTTCTGTGGAATTCTCTTCCATCTTCTGTGTTTCCTGCTGAATTTAATCTCCCTCACTTTAAAGCCTGCGTCTGTGCTCATCTGCGTAATTTACGTTAGTTGAATTTCTGTAGAGTTTAACACCCCCTCCTTGAATAGGGCTTTACCCTTGAGCGGTGGTGGCAACTATAAAAAAAATTATTATTATTATTATTATTATTATTATTATTATTATTATTATTATTATTATTATTATTATTATTATTATTATTATTATTATTATTATTATTATTATTATAGTACGCCAGCAAATCCCGTTCCTTTGTAGTCCGACTTAAAAGATTCAACCCCTTTTCTATGGTATTTAAGGAATTTAAGTCACTAAACTCCTCCCCGAATTGCAAATCTGTTTCCATGGTAACCACATTTGGAGAAGAGAGACACGCCCACTTTCCATTTTCCAAAAAAGCTATCTGCAATTGAGATTCCTCAGCTTCTATAATTTTATTTCTCTTGTTAGCCAACTCTGTCAAAATTATTTCCAATTTATTTTTGGTTTTGGAGACCAATTTAAATTCAATGTCGAAATTTGCAATTGAATTCAACAATCTCATTTCCCGAGCATTATGTATTTTAATGGCACTCTTCTTCGTATAGTGTAATTAGTCCGCTATTGTTGGCGAAGACCTTGGCTCTCCTATAGGCAATCAGGTAAGCATATTTTTGCAAGCTGTTGTTGACGCACAGCAGTTCTTTAACCAACTGCGGTAGTGACACTTCTGTCTCATTCAACACTGTGCTGTAAAGCGCAAAAACTTTAGTTTGATCGTTATCTTCCCCCATTAGAGCACTCGCTACGGTAGACGCGCTTACCTTTGTGTATAACAGCAACCTGGTTTCTTCATCAGGAAAGGACAACAAGGTGGAGTCTATCATCGCTGCTTTTCCTTCCCTGAAAGCTCGCTCAGTCCCCACCCCCCAGGAAATCTTCGTGGAAGCTGGCTTGCCTTACCACAGCCTTGTCAAAGGTTGCAGTAATTGCGCAGCCCCGGCTATGTTAATTCTGCAGAAGTTGTACAGGCCGAGAAATGCCCTAAACTGTTTGATGGTTTTCGGTTTTGCAACATTTATTATCGCACTGATCTTTTCTTGGCTAGGCCAAACCCCCTTCTCGCTAATATTGAAGCCTAAGAAGTCCAACTCTCTGATGGCCAGCAAACATTTTTCAGGGTTCATGTAAATCTTCATATACTTTAATCTTTATAAAACCTTCTCCATTGTTGCAACATGTTCTTTAAGAGTCGAACTAGTGATCAGTATGTCATCCAATTATACAAAAACATTCCTTAAATCTCCAAGTAAGATTGACATGAGACGCTGAAAAGCACTGGAGGAGCATTTATGTCCCTGTTTTAAAAAGTTGAAGATATAGTTACCAAGCGGGCAAGCAATAGTGAAATACTTCCTTGTTTTCTCGCTGATTGGTACATTATAGTAGGCCTGACGCAAATTGAGCTTCGTTAGCAATTTGCAATGTTTCAACTACAAGATGATATCCTTAATCTTAGGCAAAGTAAAATTGTCAGAGGTAGACCTTTGGTTTAATAGGAGCAAATCCAGGAACAATCTTACCCGGCCATCAGATTTCGGCAAGAAGCTGGCCGGGAATTGCCAATCGCTCTTCCCTCGCGAAATGACTCCTGATTCTAATAACTTATTGATCTCCTCCTTGGCCCTCTCAAAAAGATGTGGAGCCAATCCTCGGCTCTTCAATTGTATTGGTTTGTCACTCACTTCAACATGGTACGGATAATTCTCCGCCAACTCGCATAGAATTTCTCTTTTTAAAGGGCACTCTTCACTCTCCTCTTCCCCTCCTTTCAATAGCACAATCTTCACCCCTCCCCCTCCCCAATAGCATTGCTACTATCAAGTTGTGAATGAGTGACAAAGTCGTTTCCACAACTGTCAAAATAAGCCCCGCCCCTCTTTTTATCGTATTTCGCACAAATGAAATGCCACCTATTGAGCTGTTCTTTTTTAAATTTAAATGTGGTGCTTCAGAAGGATTTAAGAATAAGTTTTGGCATTTTCTGATTAAGTTATTAACTATTTCATATTCGCAAAGGGATATATTTAAAGACACAGCGGTTAGTGGAAATATAGAGTTTCTCACATGCTTAGAAATCACAAAAGCCTCATTGCTGAAAGAAATACTGCGTTCGGTCTTCGAGTCTAATAAATAGTGCCACTTATAATCGATAGTGAATCCGTAATTTTTTAGGAAAGGCATGCCGAGAACGTTAAATTTAATGTCCGCCGCGTAAGCATACATGTCATAAACCCTTTCTAGCCTCAAATCAATTTTAATTACCCTTTTATTATAAAAATATTTGTTATAAATACAGCCTCCATTGGCGGCCCTGACAGTGCCAAAAACGGCAATCTACCTATCTAATTCAGATGCCCTTACCAGGTCAAGGTAGCTCCCGGAATCTAACAAATAGGCTTCATTATTAGTTTTATTCAATACATAATACAATTTTTCCGAAGCCATCCCTTCAACTGTTGCAACAACTTCAGTTGAGTTGCAGATACTTCCACTTCAGTACTACCAGATAAATTACATGTAACATTCTTTAGAATTTAATGACCTTTCAAACTCATCGGAAGGAGGAAAAACTCCTTCATCCCTAAAGCTAATACAATTCATTTTCAGGAAGGGGGTTTCGCCCCCTTCATTATTAACAAGTTCATTTATATCATTATTTTTGTTGACAAGTATGGAGTCACGAGTCTGAATCACATCTACTCCCGCCTCCTCCTCAGTAACTGGAGAGGGACAGCAGGTTGACTCCGTTGGAGAGACATCGACTCATCAGATGGCATGCTCTCCGCCCTCAGAGTCACAATGTTACTATCCATACTACCACTTCCAATATAGTTGTAAGAATTAATACAACCGTCACCGCTATCACTATTACTATGATTACTATTTCTATTAGTCCTATAATCATCATCATTATTATTGTTGTTATTATTATTAGTCCCAGCATGCGTTGGGTTACCATAAAAGTTAACGATTACTTTACCCGTGTCGACTTGGTGACAAGAACTGAGAGGCGAGTCATCTCCTGTGGGGGGGGGGGGGTGACTCACTATGAATCGCCCTCCCTGCCACTTGAGTCACAATCTCGTTTTTAAAATCATTGCTCTCAACCTCACTATTAATATTTTCGTTATGTCTTTGATTATTTTTATAATTATCATCCTTATCCCATTTATACCTATTAATATAATTAACATTTCTGTTATACCCACGATTATTAAAGTTACCATTATAATTAAAATATTTATTATTATTAGAGCTATTATAATTAACATACCCATCATTATTATAATTACTATTACAACCAATATATTCATTATTATTATTATTATTATTATTATTATTATTATTATTATTATTATTATTATTATTATTATTATTATTATTATTATTATTATTATTATTATTATTATTATTATTATTATTATTACAATTAACATTTTCATTCCCATTATGATTATTATTATAATAGATGTTTCTACCATAATTATTATAATTTCCATTGTTATAATTATAACTATAACTACCATTTCTACCATTATTATGACTATCAATATAATAACAGCTTCTATTATTATAGTAATTATTATGATTATTATTATTATAATGACCATTGTAAACAATATTTCTGTCAAAATTACCTCTACAATTATAATTATTATTATGCCGCCCAAAATATGATCTACTCACACAAAAGTTGTCGGGTGAATGTTTATAAATTTCTACTTACAAATACTTTATTTCCTCACATTGTCATCCTCCTCTGGCCTGGTGATTGAGTAACAGGCCAGCTTTCCCGTTTCCCGACCTAGGAGGCTGGGAAGTTGGCGGTGGGAATGAGGGAGTTGATGGGGTTTGGGGGACCAAAGGGCACATCGCACAATACGGACCTTCGCATTTGAAGGCGCGGTGAAGGAACCTCTTCTGAAAATAGCAAAGCCCCTCAGTGCTCGCCTCTTTCGTGACGTTGTCATATGTTGATCGGTTGAAGCTTCCCCTCCTTGAATTTTGACCGTCGTTAGAGACGGGAGAAATTTTTGAAGTCTGACACATCGTTTTCGCAAGTTCTATCACACTTTTAGTAAGTGATCTCATCTCTTCGGCAGCCTTCTCGTGGGTTATTATTAACCGACCTATTTCTCTCCCTTAAGCGGACGACTCCCTGCTTGGCTTAGTGACTCTCTCTTCTGCTGGCTGGATGGCATTTAAAGTTTGCCATTTGGTTCTCCCCCTATTGGGGGATTGGTAAGCACCGTTTTGGAGGAAAATATTATTATAAATGCTATCGGCGAGTTCCACCAACTCATCGAAGCTTTTATTCTTTTCCGTCGGAAGTTGTAATAATAAACTTCGCATCACTATCAGTCAGTGAGTCGAAGCTAGATATCTCGAACATTCCTTTTACTCTATTAACATAATTGGAGGGAAGCTCATCCTCCAGCATGCCAGATTGGAAAACTTCTATTTGTACTCAAGGAACGGCTCGTAGAGTTTCTCTATTACTCTCACCAATTTAGTGTAACAGTCATCTTTTAAAGGGAGTTTTAAAGAATTGGTAATCTTATTCGGTAATTTTGATGCTAACAGTTTGACTCTCTCTCTCGGGTCGGTGATTTCATTAAGGTTAAAAATTATTGTCGTCTGCCGAATCAACTCTAGGGCATCAAGTTCGTTGAAGTGAGGGAGAGCGTTGAGGGGGAGAGTCTTCTTCCTTTTTCTTCTCCCTATGAGGGTGGGAGAGAGATGAATTCTCAATCGTTTAGTCGCTCCGTGGTCTTCTTGGTCTTCGCTCTCAGATTCAGTTTCATATTGAGATGAGTCATCTTCTTCTTTTACCGCTTCGGTCGGAGGGACTACTTCGAGGGGAGGTTGATGGGGTCTCAACGTTCGAGATCAAGTTACAATAGCCATGTTTGTTCTCTTGGTTTGAACTGTGGGTGACTTTCTTTTTTGGTTGGACATTCTTAACAGTTTTTCTTCTTCTTGGGGATTTGGAATTAATATTTTTTTCTTTTGCCTTATAGCGACAGTATTGTTCTTTTTTAACTACTCCTTTTCGGTGAATTGAACTGGATTTTTTTTTTTTTTTTTTTTGACCTGCACTTTTTTTACTCACGTGTTTCTCGCATTTGGTTTTTCCCTCAAAATTCAACCAAAATGAATTGAATGATTTAGTCCACCATTTGTATTTGTCAAAGGACAAAGTCCAACTTCTTGGCTCGCGGTTGAAAAGGAAACATTTGTTAACATCGGGAACAAAATTTGCATGGTATACATCGCGAAAAGGAGTTACTTGCCTATTTTTTATTTCTTAAGATTAATTAAATTAAATTGGGCTCAGATAATGTCAATGGTTCAAATTGATTAATAGTTAATATCGAAGCAATTATTACACAATATTATTTATAGAGATAATTGAGCCGCGCTAGTCATGTGTAATGGCACTTTTAAAACCCCTTCTCTATAATTTTAGGCTCAAATTTATCATAATCACTCGATTCACAGGTAATGTAACAGATTAACATTAGGTTTAACAAAATCAATAATTACTCCAGTTAAACCTAATTTTTTCCGGATTTATCAGTGCAGCGTGTACACGTCCCTTCTCTTGGGCTACGGGACTCTAACTAACTTCCCCCCCTTGAGATTCCCTCATTCTGGCACTCTTTCCTGGGTGCTCAAACCTTCGGTGCGGGACCTTGCAAAATATGACGAAAGTGTTTACACAAAAAGAAGTTGTACTTGCGAGTTTCTTACAACGCTAATTAACAGTTAATAAATTGGTGTCACAGGAAAAAACCCTTTTAGTACCGTGTTTATATGTAGTATAGCATGTGACATAGCTATAATGAAGGACGAATTTTTTGGTTCTCAAACACACAACACACACACACACACACACACCACACACACCACACATATAGTATATATATATATATTATTTATATATATAATATATATTGAAAAATATAAGTTCGACTTTCCAACTTATATTTTTAATGGAGATGGTCGAAATAATATTTATATATACTATGATAATATAATAATTATATTATATATATAGATACATACATAGATGAAAAGTGGGAATAAGAGATACCGTATAAGGATAAACAGATGTCTATGTAGATTATTATTTGATTACTAATATATATATATATATATTATCTATATACTATATTATGGATCGCGGTGACATAAGTAACTGTTTACAAACTCGGCGGTCTCTCGTTTCCTCTCTTCTCTCTCTCTCTTCTCTCTCTCTCTCTCTCTAATAATATATATATATATAAATCTATATAATAATATAATATATATATATATATATATTATATATATATATATATATAATATTTAATATTATATTTTATATATAGTATATATATTAAAATATATATATATATTATAATAACAAATAATATTCAATTAAACAAATATACAGATATTTTTAGTCTTATCATTGTGGAATAGTGCCTTGTGGATTTATTTTAGTATTGTTTTTCTCAAATTCATTTCCCATCTAGGGAAATGAAGTAAATATACTCTTTGAATTTTATCCTAATTGTGCATTAGAAAGTAAATGTTTGTTTTATTTTTTTTTTAAATAAAACGAGTTTTATTAAATTCCTAGGTAGGAAAAAAATAAAAAACTTGTAAAAAAAATAAATTCACGAATATGTATTGTATACTGTCTTCAAATTTTCTCTCCACTTACTCTGACTTACCATGAACTTATCTATATATATATATATATATATATATATATATATTATATATAATATGATATATTATAGTATAATATAATATATATACATATATATATATATATTTATAATAATATATATTAATTATATATATATATATATAATCTAACAGATACTTATATTATATATATATATATATAATATATATATATATATATAGTAGAGAATAGAAACAGAAATTGTAAACGTAAACTAAGGAAACATTTCTAATAGTATATTTTTTAATAATGTACAAAACTATGCGAAACAGAACTTATTTGGATACATATTCATGCCTTTGGCTTGGATAATGGGCGTCCCATGGCAAGACTGTTACTACGTCGGTCAGTTAATTGGAACAAAAACTATCGTCAATGAATTTGTCGGATATTTGAAATTGGCTGAATATCAAAAAGAAGCTCTAATAACGGTAAGAAAACCAGTTCTATATAATTTATTTACCTAAATAATAATATATAATATCCATTAGTTTTTTACTTGAATACATTTATTATTGTTATATAACATTATAGTCTTAGGGTTATTAAAAATATTTTGTTATTAATCGAGATAATTATGTAATAAACTATTCTTTTGATACTTTAAAAAAAAAACTAAATTACTAAAATCATTAAGAAAGAAGTGAGAAAATAAAGTCAAGCTATAAAAATTGTGAAGTAAAATTGACACAAGGCTAATCTATATTACAATCCTTTTCATTAGAAACGCTCCGAAATAATTGCTACGTATGCCTTATGTGGTTTTAGTAATATTGCAAGCATTGGGATTCAAATTGGGGCTTTGGGGTCGTTAGTTCCGGAGAGAAGAAGCGATTTGGCTCAAATTGCATTCAGAGCAATGGTTACAGGAAGCGTCGCCTGTTTCCTTACCGCCTGTGTTGCAGGTAACAAGGACACAAAAGTGGACTACAAAGTCATTTTTTAATTTTTATCTTTATTTTAAACTGCAAAATGAAATAAATTAGCTTCGCTATTTATTTAAAGATACCGCTTTCTAGTCTTTCTAGTCTCATAATATACTTAATCTTTTATATCATAAATGCCTGTAATAATAATAATAATAATAATAATAATAATAATAATAATAATAATATAATAATATAATAATAATAATAATAATAATAATAATAATAATAATAATAATAATAATAATAATAATAATAATATTAATGCTTTACAGGCTGTCTTATAACTGCAGATGAAACAGCGGGAGATGTTTTAAGCAATTCAACTATGATCTTGTAAAACTTTTCATTTTATTATATTATATATATGATATATATAGTACTATATAGTATATATATATATAATATATTATATATTATATATATTATATATATATAATATATATCACTAATAATAATAAATATATTATTATAATATATAGAGTATATATATTAGATATATATATTATATATAATAATATATAATATATAATATATATTATATATATAATTATATATATATATATATCTATATTTATTATATATAGATATAGAACTATTATATATAATATATATTATATATATTATCTATATATATATATATATGATTATTTATATTATTATAATATAATAAATATAATATATATACTTATATAATGATATATATAATATATATATATATATATGAACTTCTGTTTCTAATGAAACCTACAATATTAGAAATATATCAGTAAAGTTACTTTTTTATAAGAATAAAATAATTAAATAAGCATAATATATATAATATCTATAATTACTATATAATAAATAAATAATAATAATAATAAATAAGTAAATAATAGATAATATTAACATAAACATAATAATATCATAACTATATAATATATATTAATAAATATATAATATTAAAATCAATTAACACTTTGACAATTTCGTATTTTCATTTCCAATTGTTCGTTAGTATTAATACTACCGCCTTAAAGTATAATAATAAACTATATATATAATATATATAATATATATATATAATAGTGATATATTTATATAATAATATATATATCATTAACAAATAATAAACATATATATAATAAAAGCATATGACACATATAAATAACCAAATAATACTAATCATTATATATACTATACAAATTAACCCTGACTATAAACCTTAGTAAATACATAAATACTACTAATATAAATAAAACTACTATATAATTGATACTACTTATATAATATATATATAATAACTTATATCTATATATAATTAGTATCATTATATTGCAGGTTTATTATATATTTATGTTTATATTTTATTTTTTTTACTTTGTATATTTTAATTTATCACAATGTAATTTAAAATCATTTACTTTA
Organism: Trachelipus rathkii; assembly: GCA_015478945.1. NCBI lineage: Eukaryota > Metazoa > Arthropoda > Malacostraca > Isopoda > Trachelipodidae > Trachelipus > Trachelipus rathkii. The sequence continues at coordinate 18,421 of JABUQX010017432.1, read as the reverse complement.
TAAATTTAGTCACTTACGCACATTTGTCTCTGATTTCCTAAATTTATTTTAGAAACAGGTCGTCCTGATAAGTTTTCAACATATGCATTACGTATCTTCACACGTATATATATAATATAGTATACATATATATATATAATATACTATATATATATATATATATATATATATATATATATATTATAATATATTATATATAACTAATATATATATATATAATATATACTACATATATATATACTTATATATATACTGTATATTATATTATACTAATATATACTAATATATATAATACAACAGAATAAATATAAATAAAAACCTATACCATAATATCCATATAATATAATATGCTATAATATACCTATAATATATAATATTATACAACTATATATATAATATATACTATCCACAGGATTATATCTATCTTCCTTAAAACGTAGCCGGTTGGAAAAAATATTTTATTATATACTAGAGAATTAACATACAAAAACTATTTTTCTATCTATATCAAAGAAATACGTACATAACCTATATATTGGTTAGTATAATAATATATATAATATATATATATATAATAACTACAGTGTTATTCAGTACAAAACAATATAAATATATAGTCTAACAAATATATATATATATATATACTAACATAATACATACATACTATAATAAAATATACCATATTAACACACATTACAAATAAGTGAAATAACTCTAATTAAATATACAAATCTATAATACTACTTACCTAATACTAATACCGTAAAAAAATAATGACTAATCTACCTACCTAATAATAATAATATAATAATATATATTTCCCGCTTATAGAGGTAAATTTTGCGAGATATTTACATAATTGCCAATAATATACTATATACATATATATTATAATACTATATATAATTATTATAAATATTATAACATATATATATACATATAATAAATAATATATATATTATATCAGTGGCGTGCTTGAAGAATTTACATTGGTAGGCAATAAGAATAATAAGAACTATAAATTATATAACATATATATAATATATATATACTTATATACTTATACACCATTATAATATATAATATATGATATAAATATATAGCTAGATTTAATATCATATAAGGGAGTATACTAAATACTAATATAGGCAAAACATAATAATACAGGTATTATCCTCGACTTTAATATTCAATGTTCGCCGTGTCTTAATATATATTATATTACCTCCTATATATATAGTACTATAAATATATATAGTATATATATATATATATATTACTATCTATACATATATCTACAGACATGTATTGCCTATTGGCATGATTATTTGAAACTTGAAGAATGCTAGGCCTTCCAGATTTTTTAAATTAAGTTCGTTGTTCCTGTAGATAAGATATTTAAGCAATATTTTCAATATAAAAACAACAACTTGAGGGTAAGAGCCCACAATTAATTATTTTAATCTATACTAAGGTAACATTTCACACTTAAATATGTAATTAAGAAGTTTTATTTAATTACCAAACAATTTACAAAATGCAGGATTTCAAACTAAAACTGTTGTTACATGCTGTTGACACGTAAGAGAAACTTATATCGTATCTATACTATTACTATATATATACTTATATATATATAATATAGATATACTGATATATATGAAAATTATGATACTAAATATTATAATATATTATATATATATAACTTACGTACTAAAGGATCGAAATCACTATAATAGATGTGAAAATATTGCATATTAATCGCAATTAATAGAAGTAGTAAAAATATATGGCAATATTTAACATCTACACAATATTAATCAAGAACGAACAGGTAAAGACAGTTGGAACACCTGCGTACAGTCACTGAAGGGGCTTGGTGGCTTATACTAACTTTTCTTGGAATCACTTTTTTGAGTATCAGGGGGGATAGTCCAGGTGGTAAGCATCGGGTATATTTGTCTCATTCGCAACATGAAAGGTTGGTTTCAATCCCGGAGAAGCAGACAATTCTTGTACCCTTCCCATAAATTGACCTCTTTCTCGATATAATACTATATTAATATATATATATAAATATATAAATATACTATAAATACTATCTAATAAATAATACTGTTATATAATATATAGATTATATATTATTATAGAAATATTTACTATATACTAAGCATACTCTGACATATATATATTATAATTACTATTCTATAATAAATAATCAACTACTATAAATTACTAGTACGAATACTGATATATTATACTATTATACTAGCTTAATATAATATTTATACAGTATACCCCTAATCCGGTATATATTACGATTGAGGCGTATATATTATTTATCAAGTAATATATTTGGTTTAGTATTTATTTAGTTTTATGCAATTATATATAATATACTATAAATATATAATATATACTATATATTATATATATATATATAGATTATAAATATATCTTATAATATAAAAACGTCGAATCATAATATATATATATATATATATATATTAAATATATTATATATATATATTACATACTATTATTATTATATATATATATGATATATTATGTAAATATCATATATATATTTATCAATCCATATTTGTTTATTTATTTATTATTTATGCCAAATTAATATAATATATTATATATATTATAATATATATTATATACATATAATATATAATCTATACATATATACTATATAAATACTATATATATAATATATATATATATATATATCATAAATAATATAATAAGTATATATATATAATAACATATATAATATACATATATATATACTATATTAGTAGCTAGTAGTATACTATATAATATATACTATATACTATAATATACTAAATATATTAGATCATATTAAAATGTAGTATATAAAAATATCATAATATTTATATAATATATTATTCATATAATATATATATCTATATATATAACTTATATATTATAGTAATAATAATAGTATATAATATATTATATATTATATATATATATATAATATATATATATATATCTTTATAAGTCAATTGGAAAAATTAAAGAGATTTGTCCAATCTAGAAAAAAAAGTACCTTATTTCGTCGATGGTTGCGTTGGTAGGTTTAAAAGTAAGCATGATTTCATAAATATTTGCAACAAAATGTAGCGTTATCAGTTCTTGAGTGTACCAATATCGCGTACGAATTATCTTGTAATGAAAGTGGATGTAGAGCCACTTACTTTGTTTATACGACGAACACACTTCGACATCGCCTGTTGCAACACAAGTACAGACCAAGTAAAATAATAACATATACAGGTAGGACATGTAAAATCACACTACAACGACATGTAAAATTGCTTTAAGATTTTACATAAAAAGAAAAAATTCTCTGATCTTAGACTAGCGAAGGAGTCCCTTCTTATAGAAAAACAGAGACTGGATTTTAACATCAAATATAACGATATGTTCAATCAACTTAACATTTTTGCTTGATAAGAAAGAATATTAAAAAAAAAATACGCTCTAAATTATGAACTTCACACTTTTAATTTTCGTATATTTTACTTTGTAGTTTTAATCTTACTTATTATAATTGTATTATTTAATTTTAGAATATAGCGTTCATGTTAAAATAAAGTGATACATATTCTTGAAAATGTCCAACGTGAATGGACGAAAGCTTGGAGTGTTACAAATGGTGACAATTTTGTTTTATACTCGAGATTATCTTGAAAAAAGTTACCGAAAATATTAGGAAGGCTTTTAAGAGCTTAGAATAATCTTGCAAAAATTATATTAAAGACAAAGTTGTCTGGGGCAGGGAACCTATTCAACTGTCATCATTTTCTTCCTGTGTAGAGTCGGACAGCTTAGTTACTCGTCACCTAATTGCCATACGGAAAATGCGCGAAATATATAATAAATGATAATAAGGATGATTATTATATATATATTATATATATAAATATTATATATATACATTATTATATATATATTATTATATATATATATATTTAATATATATATATTAATTATATATATATTAGTTATATTTTATTGGTATAAATATGAATATGCTCTAGCCGACATCGAATCGCGTGTGACCCATATATGTTGAACCGTACAGTCTGACTCAGGGGCAGTATATTGTACAACAACTAGAAAGGGTTGTCGGGCAAAGATCTCTTGTGCTAAAGGAGGATGATAATTAATTTACTATTTTAATTTACTATAATTTTGATCTGTAAACCGTCAAATATTTTTGTGAATAGGATATATTAATATTTTATAATTTCGAAGGAGAAGATTCGACACCAAACATCTCTCCACTCTCCACCCCACGCCGCATTTATTATATATAATATATTATTATATATTATATATATTATAGTATATATTATATATATATATATATTATCATATATGATAAATATATATAATATATTCTATATTATATAATATATACTATAGATAATATTAACACGATAGATGGCCTGAGACACGTAGACATGTTGACATATATGTAAGAGAAAATTCAAAGGCACTCATTAATTATTAACGACTAAATATTTATATATATTATATAATAATATATATAATTATATATATTATATTTATATATAATTTATATTATATATAGATTAATACTATATTAATAATTATATAATATATTATCTTATAATTTTATATAACTGAATATATTATATATATATTAAGTAGGAGGGACTTGTTAAGATATGAAGAATTCAAATAGATGCTAAGGGTTAAAGAGTCTAACATTAAAAAAAGCAAAAAATTCCTAAGTTATAAAAGATTTAAATTTAAGTTGGATAATTAATTTTGTATAAAAATTTTGGGTGTGCTCAGAATATTATGTTGTTTATGTCAATGTTGTAATCACACTTTTTGTTTATTGAAATTATTTGAAGTAATTTAATGCAAAGAACGAGAGCCTTACGTTTTTATTAATTCAATAGATCTTCAATATAAACAAAATGGTCGACATGTAAAGGCATGTAAAAGTGACATCCAAACTTATAAGATTTGAAAATCTTACATAACTCAAGATACAGTAATTTTTGCTTTTTTTAATGATTAGTTTATAAATTAATTCTCATCTGAACGAGGAGTCTCCAGCTATTGAACTGCAAAAAAAAGCTTCATGCAGTGTATTAAATAAACGAATTTAAGCATGTATCAATTTTATTACACTAAGTTACACCGATTAGCACTCGTATTTGTTTCTCCATATATTCTTCACAAGGCCATCTACTTATAACATATTATGTACAGCGCAACTATTGCTTCAATCCATATATATATTTATATTACGCTCTAATATAAATTAAATATATAATATAATATATATATGATTATCTCAAATATTAAAATCAATAAAATTATAGATAGCTCTTTCCAAAGCAATAGATATATCTTAACTATATATATAGTATATTATATATATATCTATATATCGATAATACAAATTACTAATAAATACTATATACTAATAAAGTTAATAATCGATTCCTATAACATTCTAAATAGTAATATATTACTCGATTACTAGTATCATATCATAAAATAGATATACAAAAATATACTTATATTATAATATATATATATATATATATTATAATATATAAATATATATATATATATAATTAACTAATATTATATATATAGATATATAATATAGTATATATATATAGTTATATCAGAGTGCTTAAGCTGACATCATGTAACTCTAGAACGGCAGCACCTACAGTAAACAAATTTTGCATATTTGGGATCAGCGGAAATAAGGACGGGTTTTTAATTTTTATTTTTTTTTTTTTATTTTTATTTTTTTTTTTTTTTATATCGTCGGAAATATAACAACGAGCCATAATTCCCTAAGCAATCGACGATATTTTTTATCATTAATTAAGTAGCTAGGGCAATGCTTCAGCTACGACATCCAGATACATAGGACTGAAACGAATAAATGGAAGCAAGCATTATCTTTCATTACTAGCAGTATTTTTTATATATTTAGATTGTTATTTCATTATTATTTGATTTTTTATATTTCAAACTATATAAATCTATATTATACAATTGATGTATATATAATATATATATATATGATATATATATATATATTTTATAATATATATCTATATATCTATAAATTATATATTATAACATATATATCTATGTATATATATATATATATATATATTACTTATATATAATATATTCATTTATATCAGGTCTAAAGCTCGCATCATGTAACTCAAGAACGGCATCACCTACAGTAAAACAATTACTTTTTTTTCATTTATGTCGTGGAATATTTAAAAAAAAAATTTTATTATCCCCATTTAGGGGGCTCGAGCCGCCGGAGGAAAAAGGGGGAACGAAGTCTCCCGCGTCCACCGGGAAGGCGAGAGACCCCGACTCCTGCCATCTTTGCGGTATTACCCGTATGGTATTCCTTTAGTTAAAAAAATACCATAGTGTAAGTGAAGTAAAATTATTCCTTTTTTTACTAAGTAATACTGAGGGTAAAACCGGCAAAGATTGACAGAGTCGGGCTTCGGCCTACCTGGTGGGACGATCGGGGGGGGGAACTGTTCGTCCCCTCTGTCCCCACGTCGCTCGAAGCCCTAAATTGGGGAAAAAAAATTTGTTAATAGTTTCCGACGAATAAATGCAAGAAAAAAAAATAAAAACAAAATAAAAACCCCTCCTTAGAATTTTCCGCGATTCCAAATATATAATTTGTTTTATGTAGGTGCTGCCGTTCTCGAGTTACATCATGTCAGCTTGTAATTTTGACATATATATATAATAATATATATATATATATATAACTATTATATATTAAATTATATATAGGTAGAGTAGGTATATTAGTATATATAATTATAGATTAATATTAAATATTTACTAATTATATATATATTATTATATAAGAGACTCGGTGGAAACCAGAGGGGATGCGCGTAAAAGAGAGATGGGACAGAGAGAGATGTTTAAGAAGAAGGAAAGTGCTGAAATGATTTATTTGAAGGACAAGAACGAAGGCTGAGAGTATGCTTAAAAGCGTTTGACCATCGTTTTAGGAGAGAGAATGTTTTTGATTCGAAGTAACTCTATCTACAAAGCTGTGGATTCTGTTTAGATTTCGGGAATTTTTTCCTTCCTAGGAATTTTTAGAAGGATGCTTGATTAATTTTTGTTTTGGAATCTGTGATGGATGAGTATACAAGAAGATTTTTAGCATGCTTTAAGTTTGGTTAAATATTCTGTTTATTTGAAGAGGCAATTAATTAAGAGAAATAAATATTAGATTAATGTATTAATGATAAGCTGAAGCGGCTTTTCTCTACGAACAGCCGTTAGAAGTTCATTTGAAGAGAATTTGGGTTAGATTCTCGGTCCTTGGTGGCAAGGGGGGCTGAACCCCTTTCGTCCTATTGCTCTTTTTAGGAAATTGGCGGGATAAGGTGTAGCGAAATTATGACGCACGCATTCCCACTTGGCGACCATGCAGGAAATTGGTGTTAGTGTAAATATATATAGATATCATACTTATATATAATCAAATCATCGTATGTATATAATATATATATTTATATTATATATTATATATAATATTATATATATATGGTATATATATAAGAGATATATACAATAGTAAGTAAGTATATATATATTATTAAAAAGTTCACCTCGCAGGGACATGTTCCTATGCTAGGATTGGAACTAATCTAGGTTTAATTTCTACCTAAGATCACGGACAGTCTCGAACCCGGGTCCGTGCATGCAACTCTTTAGCTTTACGGATTGAGCAATCATATAATGATATATAATAATATATATAATATATATTATTAATTATATATATATACTATTATATTATATAATAGATATAGATTAATATATTTATTTATGACGCACAGATCCCAGGTCGATCCCTCGTCCGGATTCTAGTAAGAATTACTAGCAGGTAGTTTCCTCCAAGAATATATAATATATAGTATATATATATATATATATATATATATGATATATATATCATCTATATATAATATTATGATAATATATTATATATATATATATATATTATATATAGTATATATATATATATATATATAATATTATATAGTATATATATATAGCAGTAGACTCCTGCATTCGTGCTACTCGTGCTCAGCACGATTGACAGAACTACTAGAAACGATCTAATTTTGCAAATTTCACAGTTACGATAATATTTTTATTTTTTGGCGAAAGTTTCAAATAAATAAATATTATTACATAAAATATAAAGATATGCAAAATTGAAACGAAAAAAGGCAAGAATAGCGCTATTAAATAACGCTTCTTAAGGAATTGGCGGGATCGGTATCTGGAATTTTTTAGTTATAAAATGGTTTATAATACTATGTTTAATAAATGGATATGTTTACGACATACGTATACATAATAAATATTACTAAACAACAAAATATTGATAAAACAAAAAAATAATAAAGTATACTAAAATATTTTAAAACATGCGAAGAAAAATTATAACTTGAATATTATTAAAAAATATATTCTTAACTTATAGAAAAATGTTAAATAAAAAATGTTTTAATGGGAGAACTCAAGTATTAACTATGTATTATATATATATATTATATAATATAATATATATATATATATATATAGTAATACTTATATAATATATATATATTACTATATTATATATATCATATATATATATTATATATATTTAAAGTAAAGGATATTAAATATAATATATCGATATAATATATATATATTATATTATAATATATATATATAATATATATATATATATATATATATATATATATATATATATATATATGTATATATATACATATAGATAGAGAGAGAGAGAGAAGAGAGAGAAAGAGAGAGAGAGAGAGAGCAGAGGAGAGAGAGAGAAGAGAGAGAGAGGAGAAAGAGAGAGAGATGAGAGAGGAGAGAGAGAGAGAGCACGAGTAGTAAAAAGTTACTCGTTATTGCCACTATATATATATATATATAATATATTATATATAATATATATATATATATAGATATATATTATTGATTACTATATATATATATATATATGATATAAATTATATTAGAATTATAAAACCTTTATGTGTTTTTTTTTATAATTATATTTTTTTAAGTTCCTAAAAACATCGGAGACTGTAGTTCTGATCTCCAAGCACTCACCACCTACGTTCATATTATTAATATATATAATATATATATCAATATATATATATATCATATATATATATATATATATATCATATATATATAATATATATATATATATATATATATATTATATGATATATATAATATTATAATATATATATATATTGAAGTATTATTAACATAAAGTCCTCTGAAATCCGTGAAGTTTTGTAGGTATATCATTTTTACTTATATATATTTAGTAACTATAATTACTATATCATAATTAATAAAATTATTAATGGCTCTGAAATATGATTGAATTAATTCCGTAACTTTTAATTTATATATTTCCAATTATATTTTTAATATCTAGCTGAGTTTTATTTCTTATTTTATTTTTTATTTTTTCTTCTCAACTTTAAAGCTGAAAAAATTAAAGGACTTTTTAAGCGAAATAGTAAACCTAAAACATCTTTTAGACATCCAATGAAAGTTTTACTTGAAAGTAATTCACCCAAAAAAAAGAAAAAAATGTAAAATGCAGCTACGTCAGGAAAGAAAAAAAGATTGAATTGCAAATTGCCAATTAGGGATTCTTTCACTACTGTAAATAATTTTAAAGTAAAGAAATGGAAACACAATTCCTCACAAGTAATAATAGTAATAGTATTTTCAATGGGCCATGACTACAGGCAAAAAAAATAAATAATAACGTCTATACTGTGTTTGGTACTAAAAACATGCTAAATTCTTACACAAAACGAAATTTAATTACATCTTCGTTGTCACTGATTTAAGATTTCGAACAAAAAAATATATTTGTTTACCTAAAAAAATTATCCTTTTAGATCTTTTTTTTTTTTAATTCTTAAGAGATTTTTTTCTTTTTCCTTTTTTTTTTTTTTGCCAACATTTTACTTACTTTTTTTTTAACTTTATTGTTTCCACAATAATAATCAATTAATACATAATAAATTTCGTTTTTTTATAATAATTAATAATAATAATTAATAATCAATACATATGAATTAATAATAAATTAATAATAATAATAATATAATAATTATATAATAATAATAATAATTAATAATAATAATAAATCATACAATATTAATCGATAATTCATATTCATAATCGATAGACAAATCATCATAATAAACAAATCATGCTTTTAACGACTAAATATCATAATGCAAAAACTCATGCAATAATTATAATTTATGAATTATAATCCTTTATTAAGAATCTCATTACATTACCGTATTAGATCTATAATCTGTTATCATATTGATCATTCTATACCACTTTTATAATATAATTCAATAGATCATAATTAGTATGATAATTAATGAATAATAATAATTATCATATAATAAATCATACAAGCAATAATACATAATAATAAAATTAATAACTAACTAATAATAATAATTAATCAATAATAATCCATTAATAATAAATTTGCTCCGTAGTAAAATGCGATTCATCAAATATGGGGACATTACCATTTCTAATTCCTATTATTTCATTAACTTTATTTACAAACTCATACACTAACAAAAGAATAAATTAAACTAATTTAATCAGAAAGTAGATATGTACATCATAAAAACTACGAACATTGCAACACATCCATCACCGAATACAATTATTCATTAATGATTAAAAACATAAACTATTGCATAGTTCATTAATTAGATTGGCAAATGTTCCTGATGTCTCGTAAACCAATTTGCCTTTTTAGAGAAATCACACATACACCTTTACACCCTCCCACAAATCACAGCACGCATTCAACAACACCACACACCACACACCCGTACCCGGACACACCGCCCACACACCAGTACATTTACACACGCTACCCACCACCATTACTACCAAAAACCACTCGCCTCAACCCAATATTACACAATAACCACACAGACATCGACATAACACTTGCGACTTGTCGCTTTCTTCCCTCTCTTTATTAAAAACCCTTAACTACCCTGTCTTCTCCTTATAAAATTACTTCCGGTGTTCTTCTTTATACCGTTAGTAACTTTCTATATTAATTTGATACTCATCCTGCTGCTCCTTCTTTCTGTGTGTCCATATATAACCTAAGTCAATAATATATCACCAATTCGTTGCTTTCCTTTTCCTTCACCCGTCCCCAAGTTCCGTAAAATCTATCATTGCTGAGACTCAATGCTTCCTCTCTTTACATCTCCCTTTTGGGCTTTATTGTAGACAAAAGCAAAGACATCTATTATTCTTATATCAACATATAAACTTCAACAATTAAAGCGTAAACAGCGTATACTCCCAGATATTACATTGCTATTAATTTTAAATATTTATATCTTCTTCGGATCTATAAAATACCTATCCTATGTTCCTATTGCGTCTCTCGGCGCCTTAAATAGCTATATCTTATATCTTACCTCTCTTCAAGAGAGTAAAAATACCTTATTTCAAATCTGCTTATTAAGACGTCATCAAGTGGCGCACCGTGAAAGAAACCAAAACCATATGGCCCTGTTAGGTCAGCAGACAAACAAGGAGGTTAGTTTAACAAATATAATTTCGAATAAATGCTTAAATGATAAATGGTTCGTATTCTTTAAATTAAACTTTATGGTCTTCGTGGCGTTACCGGGGCGTGGTAGTAAATGTTATAGTTTATTGTCATTACGCTCTGTGCTTACAGTTTAAATGGAATTAAAGATCACAAATTTCAATTATTTATGGGATTTTTCAAACCACCTTTCCTTTTTTTCGAAAAAAAACTATATATATCATATTATATACTTATATATTATCATTATATATATAGTATATCATATATATTATACTACTATATACTACTATATTATATATATATATATATACTATATAATATATACTATATATATATACTTATATATATATACTATATACGAATATACTCTTTAGCAGAAGGACGATCGGAGAGACGAGCATGAGAGATGAGGAGAGAGAGAGATGCTGCAGACGTGAGAACCGGACCGAGACGAGGGAGACGGCGACGACCTGCAAGAGACCGACGGAGAGACCCGAGGAGAGAGAGATAACGACGGAGAGGAGTAGAAGAGTTTTTAAACAATAGTAAAGAGTTAATCAAATATATAAGGAAAAAAAACAAGGCAGAAATAATGAATGAAAAAGGTAAATATTGCAGCGGCGTGGTGAAGGGAAAAAACAAATACACAAGGACAAGCACACACACACAAAAAAAAAAAAACGGAAAACAAGCAAAAAAAGAATTTCCTCTGTACACCGAAATAGCAAATCTCATTTGCCAACCCATTGTTAATTGGAACTCACACTTACTAGATCCTATTTACAACTTTGAAGGACAATATTCCCAGCAGAAGACAACGAATATAGTCTAGAGTAAAGGTCCTCCTTGTTTGCCGCTCGTTTCCTCTTTCACACCAATCGTTTATTCATTAGTATTTGAAAGCTATGATAAACGACTCTTGTAACAACATACATACACAAAAATAAGATTCAAAAGTGAATCTTTGTGTATAGGTGTAACATACCATGGGTCGTTGTTTTCATGCTCTCTCTGTTCATCGCTTATCTAAACCTCTAGCGTATTAAAAGCACGTTCATTTGTTATCCTTAACCAAACATAATGAAGAATGAGTTATTTATTCTTATTTTTAATAACATCTTTCTTTTACTTTCTGTATCTAAATTCCGTAATTTCATATGGCTTCAACTAAACAACATGAAAGAACAGAAAAATATTTTTGTAATTTGTTAGATTAGAAATATTTAAATTTTTTTTATTTAATTAAATTTTTTTTTTTTTTTTTTTTTTTTTGTCAAATTCTCTTGTTATTTACTCTGACATAACTGTTGTTTAATAATAATACAAATAATTAATAATAATCAATCAATAATAATAATAAAATAATAATAAATTAATACATAATAAATGAATAATAATAAATAATCAATAATAATAACTAATAATCAATAATCAACTAATAATAATAATAATAAAAATAATTAATAATTTAATCAATAATAATAATAATTGCAATAATAATAAACAATAAAATATTGGGACATCTTATTTCATATTCTGCCCACTAGTCCTGACCGGTATACCATCAGGAAAAATAAACTGAGCCGATAGTACCCAATTAAATAAAAACTATGTATTACTTCAATAAATTATATTAGACCCATGAGATAAATAAATAACATAAATCCTTTCAAGATACTCTAAATTAGGAGAGATATTACGTATTGCCCGGTGTTTATAAAATCCAATCATCTACTCTAGAAAGGCCACACATTCTACACCTACCACACTCTCACAAATCAACACAGGCACAAAAACACACACCCGACACCACACACACATACACACACACACACACACACACAGACCACACACCATTTTACAAACACCACTAAACAAATACCGACCAAAGCATACCATAACTATGCACCAACTCGGTCTATATGGCTTCTTTGCTGATTTCTTAAACATTCACTGCCCGGTGTGTATATCTTTTCCTATTTGCTAAATTCCAATTACCGTTTTCTTTCTAAACTAACCCCCTCATCCATCTGCGTAACGTCCTGATGATTACTTTTGAGCATTCCTGTTCTTCTTTCTTTCTGGTGCTACAATAATTTACAAACCTCAATATTTTCACAATTTTCGTTCCTCTTCCTTCTGTGTTCGTCCGAGTTCCGTAACAATATATTTATCGAGACTCAAGCCTATCCTCTCTTTCTAAATCTCCTTTCTTAATTGCACAAGACAGGCGGAGCGACATCGATACCTCTTATAATATAATATATTCTGCATTCTATTGCACCTTATTCAGTCTATTAAATAAATTCACGTAATTAATTAATAGTAATATTATTATGTTATTATTTTATATTTTTTATATCTTCATATTATCTATTCTTGCGGCGCTATATATAAAGACCAAATATAAACACACCGGCATCATAGTATTCAAACATCTCGCTCTATAACGTCAAAAATGGCAGATAGTGCAAGTTTAGTGCTGAGAAAAGCGAAGGTAAACTAAGCGCATAATTCGACATATAAATGTGAAAGCCCTTACATGAATCTAAATTAATTCTATCAGGCTTCATTGTCCATATAACAACGTATATGTTTTCATTGTTTAAACATGCAATTAAAACGTCACCAAAATTAAAATCTATTGCTATTGATTTTATTTTCCTTCACTCGTTGATTATACTATATACCTACTATATATACTCACTACATCATCCTATATATATATACTAGTATAACTTTACTACTAATACTACTATATAATATATATGCTATAACTAATAATATATACTAATACTAAGATAATACATACTATATATAAGTATATATATACTATATATTGTTTAAATACTAATAAGCGATATATATATATATATTACGAAGTATAATATATATATATTATATATATATATATATAATATATATAATATATACTCATATATTACTATATATTATACAATCGTCATTATTATTTAAATTCATTGATACTAAAATTAATATATATATAATATATCAGTATATAATATACTATTATATATATAATATTAATCATATACTATATATACTATATAATATAGAGTATATATATATAGTATATACTATATATTAGTATATAATATACTATATACTATCTACCTTTATACATATATATTATACTTATAGCTACTATTCTAATACTACCTAATAAATCTATAGTATCACTATATATACGAGTCTGCGTGACCTATCGTCTATACTAGTATGTATCACGTATACTATACTATATATATATTGTGGTGGTGTATTATAGTGGGGGTAGTATAGTGAGTCATGTGTACTGAGGTAGGAGTATATATCATACTATATAATATATACTATAGTATATAATATTATAATACTACCTACATATACTATATAATATACCTACTACCTAGATATATCATATACTACGTGAGGTAGTGAGTAGTAGTGGATAGGGGGTGAGGGTAGTAGGATAGTAGGGGGTAGTATGTATTTTATATATAGTACGTCAGTATATATACTACTATACGAATACCTTAGGAGGTATGTATATAAGGTGAGTCGTAAGTAGTAGTGGGGTAGGGTAGAGCGTAGGTAGTAGTGAAGGTAGTGTAGTAGGTATCGGGGGTGGGGGTATAGTACTATATATGGTAGGAGTAGTGAGGGGGTAGTAGATACATAGTAGGTGAGGTAGTAGTAGTGAGTGAATATAGTGCGTTAGTAGAGTGAGTAGTATACAGAGACGAGAGAGAGAGAGAGAGAGAAGAGACGAGTGAGGGGAGAGAGACCGAGAGTCGGAAGAGGGGGAAGCGGAGAAGAGAGCATCTATTTGTGAGAGAAACACAAATAAGTAGTAAAGAGAAACAGAAGCTTACAAAGACAAGATGAGATGACAAGTATAACAATATGTGCAGCGGGTGGCCAACCCCGCGTCGCCAACAACAAAAAAAAATAGACAAAAACCATAAAAATAACAACTTTTGTACGATCCGCGCATGAAGTCGCGAACTCTTCTTACACAGACGAACTACAGCAAACAGCGTGTAGGACTTCTGTTAATAAAAACTTCTGCAGACAAGTTAATCTCCATGGACCAGAACAAACCAACAAAAAATAAAGCCCACGAGTAACCAGTTCCCTCCTTGTTTCCCGCTCGTTTCGTCGCTCTCGCCGACCAAATCGACTTTATTCATCCTTACTATTGAATGCGGAGGATAAACGCGATCTCTGTGGAACGACGACTGCAAACAAAAAAAAAAAAAAAAAAAAAGAAATTCAAGGGATGTGAATCTGAGGGAGTAGTCGACATAGAAGGTCGTGTGTTTCGGTAGGGTCGCTGTGTATGGCCTTATTACAACTTCATGCATAAAGATTCATTGTTATCTTAACTGAGACAGATAAGAAGTAGGTGATTTTCAAATCTCAGCACACTAGCTTTTTTCCTAGCAGTATTATTGTTGTATTCAATAACAAATTAGAAAAGAAACCTAAATCAATTACTATTTACTTTTTTTACTTTATTTATACAAGCTAATTCTTCTTTTTTTCTTTCTTTGATAAAACTCTTTCTTATTTTATATTTGTCTTTATTAATAATAATGAATCAATAAACCAATAACTAATAATAATAATATTAATAATATATAAATAAAAATAATAAATAACAATAATAATACGATTAGATAATTAATGAGATGAATGAATGAGGATAATAATAATGGGAATGAATAATAATAATAATAATCAATAAATGAGTAAACAAATTACTATTGGAAAATGATGTGCGTGCTAAAAATATAATCAATAATAATAATGAGAGAGTGAGAGTGAGAGTAAATTTATTTATATAATATTATATGAGTGAAAAAATAATAATAATAATAATGCACCTACAGTGAGAGTATTTGATAATTAATGATTTAATGATAAATGATTTAATGATAAATGATAATGAATACATTAAATGATAATAATAATAATAATAATAATTAATAATAATAATAATAATGAATAATAATACATAATAATAAATAATTAATAATAATAAAATAATCAATATAATAATAATAATAATAATAATAATAATAACAATAATAATAATAATAATAATAATAATAATAATAATAATAAATAATAAAATAATATAAAATAATAATAATAATAATAATTTGGCTGTAAAATTAACGTGAGCAAAAGGTTGCGAATTTTATCTTTATATTCTGCTATCTAGTATACAAAAAATAAAAATAACAGTAACAAAAAATAAATTAACTAAAAATACTAAATATTAATAACTTACTAAATTAAAATTAAATTGAAATAAATAAAATAAATTAATTAATTGATTAAATTAATTAAATTATTGAAAGTCCTCTAATTCTCTAGATTGCCAGGTGTTAAATCAATTTTACTCTAGAAAGCACACATACACCTACACCCTCACAATCACACAGGCATCAAACACACACACACACACACACACACACACACACACACACACACACACACACATATACAAACACACTCACAATACACAAACACACAAACATAACATAACACTAATGTCATTTTCTCTTTTCTTAACTTAATTACTTTTTCATTATAAAATAATCCTTTCGTTTCTGTAACTTCTATATTATTTGATCATTCCTGTTTCTTTCTTTCTGTTCTCATATAATACAAAATCAATAAATCACAATTTCCTTCTTTCCGTCCGAGTTCCGTAAAATATATTTATGAGACTCAAGCTTCTCTCTTTTAATCTCTTTTTAATTGCAGACAGGAGGACATTATACCTTATATATAATATATCTCATTAGGTATTGAAATAATAACTATATATATATATATATATATATATAATATATAACTATATATACTTTCTAAGCATATGAATTTATACACAGATCCTATAAACTATCCACATATTCAGGGCTTAACAACAGATGATAACATTGCATGTTATATCTCTAATATATTATATCTTATGTGTTTCATATCTTGCTATATTATATCCACTGATGTTGAAGCTTAAAAAAGTATATAATACGTATGTATGTCTAGAAAAAAAAAACATTATTCTATATGCTCTCTATAACGCCAACCAATAGCGTAAAGAGCAAACATTGGCTAACAGTAGAAGTGTAGCATAATAAAGGATAAATGAAAGAAATAGGTCTAAATTAATTGTCATAGTGTTCACGGTAGTAAAATGTTAAAGTTTATTACCATCCACGCTATGTGTTATCATTGAAAAGGAATTAAGATCACAAATTTAAATCTATTTATAAATTTTCCAGTTGATATTTCATACTTTGTGTACCTATTTATATATATACAGCTATACTAATACATATATATATATATATATATATATACTATATACATATTACTATACTAACTATATATAAGCTATGGCCTGCCACTCCGGGCGTGGTGGTGTATACTATATATATATATACTATATATTATATAATATATATTATATATACTATTACCTGACTCCTAGTTTCATAGCATAGCACCCAAAATTTCATTTTTATGTGCAATTACCAGATAATACAGATAAAATCTATTATCTGTTTAAAACGTTACTTCGTCCTCTCTCTCTCTCTCTCTCTCTCTTCTCTCTCTCTCTCTCTC
>JABUQX010017431.1:0-26262 GCA_015478945.1 Trachelipus rathkii | reverse complement strand
ACCAGAGAGAGATTGGCTATTTGTTTTAAAATGTACCAACGTTAAATGTAAAAAAAATTTTACTTCTAAAAATTTTCATGGCCTTTTACAAAAAATAACCATCGGGCTATATCCAAGTTGTTTATTTCATTTATCGAAATTGAATTTCTTTCAACTAAAGATGGAGATAAACAGATAGAGGTTTGTTAAAAATGTTTCCCTTCAAATTATTTTCTGTTCATTTTCACCGTGTATTAAACTTCACGGTACTTTGACGTAGAGAGTTTCTTGTTTTTAGGGTCGGGGGTTATTAAGTCATAATGATTAAAAAGAATTTCTAAAAACTCTCGAAGGTAATAGCAATTAAAAATGATTTTTAAATATATGATTATTTCGAAATTGGTCTTAACACTAGCCTAACAACCTTCGTTAGAGCTGTGTTATTGAGGGAACGTGTGACGTGAAACGGGGAAGGCGCATTGGACAAAGCCCGGATATGAAGAGTTAGTTTTCGCTCTAGAGAAAGCTTGCTCCGTTACGAGCAAGCCAAAGCGAGAAGCAAAGAGTAACTGTTCGGCGAGATCAGCGTAAACTTAAAATTAAAATAGAAAAGAAGAAGAAAATGAATTAAAAACAAATTTTAAAACGTGCATATGCGAGATAATAGTGGAGAGGGATTTCCTTGTTCTGGAGGGCGCGCGGTGTCTGGAGGGGGTGGTTCTCTGGAGGCGCGCGTTTGGAGGTGCGCGGTTCTGGAAGCGGGTCAGTTCTCGTTAAAATTCAGTTAATGTTATTCCTCTTATTTTCTCTTTTCCTAAAACTATAGATCGATTTTAATCGAAACAGACCAACATCGACAAAATCAACTTAAACAAATTTAAAACGTCTATTTATGCGGATAATAGTGGAGACGGAGAACGTGAGCGGTTCTAGAGGGTGCGCGTCTGGAGGGCGCGTGGTTCTGGAGGGCGAGTGGTTCTGGAGGGCGCGCGGTTCTTGAACGTGCAGTTCTGGAGGGTGCGCGGTTCTGGAGGGTGCGCGGTTCTGGAGGGTGCGCGGTTCTCGTTAAAATTCAGTTTTTTCGCGAGGTTCGATCTTTACTTTTTTTCTTTTCCTAAAAATTCGATCGATTTTTATCGAAACAGACCAACATCGACAAAATGAACTTAGAAACCACAAATTTAAAACGTCCATTTATGCGGATAATAGTGGAGACGGGGAACTAGAAACCACAAGTTTAAAACGTCCATTTATGCGGATAATAGTGGAGACGGGGAACGTGAACGGTTCTGGAGGGTGCGCGGTTCTGGAGGGAGCGCGGTTCTAGAACGTGCGGTTCTGGAGCGTGCGTGGTTCTGGAGGGTGCGTGGTTCTTCTAGAACGTGCGGTTCTGGAGCGTGCGTGGTTCTGGAAGGTGCGGTTCTGGAGGGTGCGCGGTTCTGGAGGGTGCGCGGTTCTGGAGGGTGCGCGGTTCTGGAGGGTGCGCGGTTCTCGTTAAAATTCAGTTTTTTCGCGAGGTTCGATCTTTACTTTTTTTCTTTTCCTAAAAATTCGATCGATTTTTATCGAAACAGACCAACATCGACAAAATGAACTTAGAAACCACAAATTTAAAACGTCCATTTATGCGGATAATAGTGGAGACGGGGAACGTGAACGGTTCTGGAGGGTGCGCGGTTCTGGAGGGAGCGCGGTTCTAGAACGTGCGGTTCTGGAGCGTGCGTGGTTCTGGAGGGTGCGTGGTTCTGGAGATTGCGCGGTTCTAGAACATGCGGTTCTGGAGCGTGCGTGGTTCTGGAAGGTGCGGTTCTGGAGGGTGCGCGGTTCTGGAGGGTGCGCGGTTCTGGAGGGTGCGCGGTTCTCGTTAAAATTCAGTTTTTTCGCGAGGTTCGATCTTTACTTTTTTTCTTTTCCTAAAAATTCGATCGATTTTTATCGAAACAGACCAACATCGACAAAATGAACTTAGAAACCACAAATTTAAAACGTCCATTGATGCGGATAATAGTGGAGACGGGGAGCGTGAACGGTTCTGGAGGGTGCGCGGTTCTGGAGGGAGCGCGGTTCTAGAACGTGCGGTTCTGGAGCGTGCGTGGTTCTGGAGGGTGCGTGGTTCTGGAGATGTGCGCGGTTCTAGAACATGCGGTGCTGGAGCGTGCGTGGTTCTGGAAGGTGCGGTTCTGGAGGGCGCGTGGTTCTGGAGGCGCGTGGTTCTGGAGGGAGCGCGGTTCTTGAACGTGCGGTTCTGGTGCGCGGTTCTGGAAAGGGGTCAGTTCTCGTTAAATCTCGGTTTTTCCTCGAAGTTTTTAATATGTATTTTTTTGACTTTTTCTTAAAAATTCGATCGTTTTTTTATCGATAACAGACAAAATCGACAAATAACTTAGAAACCACATATAATAAACGTGGCGGAAAACTGCAATAACCCAGGATTATTTGAGATATCGTAAAACTAAAATCGTCGTAGGCCTTAGGTACTCTCATAAGTTTAAGGGGTGGGGGTATCTGACAAGTTTCAAAATTTCGGAAAAAACCCTAAAGTTTCCCCTTTGGTAAGGTGATGGAAACGAAAAACCGTTCCTTTATTATGGGTTTTCGCCAAAAATTTAAATGATCGTTTTTAGAAATTTTTTCCCCCAGAAATAAAAAAAAAAATAACGAATTAGATGAAACTCGCATGCCTCCTTACAGTAAGTCATAACTAATTGATAGATGAAAATTGCTACGTACAGACCATTATTTTTTTTTCTCGATTTTTAAAATTCACAAGGTAACGTCCCCTTAGTGCGATTATATTATGCGTTTTTTTGGCACAAATTTGTCTTCTTTGTCCCTTTACTCACAAAGAATTTAGATCGGAAATTCCAGAAGTGTAAATGCAAAAGTAAGAGGCTGATAGGTCGAGACAAGTTTGACCAAGCAGAGTGCAATTAAACCACGTTGTAGAAACTGCTAAGGCGTACTATTTGTAACCTTTTAATTTTTCTAAGTATGATAGATTTTGATTTCACAACTATCGATTTCTCGGTTACAACTTTCGAGACCGAAAGCAAAATTGAATGAGAATGAGTTACAACTATCGATTTTTTTTGGCTTCTGCTAAGTCTATCTCATTCTCGTTCGGTCGATTCACTAATTAAACCCAGGAAGCCAAACTAAATGATAAAAGGTAACAACTATCGCGACTTCTCGGCTTCGGCTAAGTCTAATTCATTCTCATTCGGTCGATTTCTCTCTCTTTAATGAAGATGCCATGCTGCCATGTTTATATATTCAAAACTGTATGACTTGCAGCCCCTTACTTCACGTACCTTGAAAGATATTTCCATAAAATGGTAATTTGTTAGACTGTTACTGAATAAGAAGAAATAAAAATCGGAAATTAATAAGATTCAAAGAAAAGAAAACGTTCTGACAAAATGATGAATAAATTACTGAAAGACGAAGAACTAAAATTATCGTAGAGTGATAGGTCGAGACAAGTTTAAAGGGCAGCGGGGGTTCCTGGACAAAGTTTCAAATTTCCGGAAAAAACCTAAGTGTTCCCCCTTTGGGTAAGGTGATGGAACGAAAAACCGTTCCCTTTTTATGGCTTTTCGCCAAAAATTTTAATTGATCGTTCCCTTTAGAAATTTTTTGTTCGCGGCAATAAAAAAAATAAACGGAAATTTAGGACGTAATAGCGTGCTCCAACGTTTGTACTTTAAATTTATAGATTTTGAAATTGCATTTACGTACGCCATTTATTTTTGTTTTCTACGAATTTTAAATGCACAAGGTACGTTCCCTTTGTGCGATTATATTTATGCGTTTTTGGCACAAATTTGATCTTCTGCCTTTACTCACAAAGAATTTAGATTCGGAAATTTCCAGAATGTAAGAATGCCATATATTGACGGCTTTAATATTTTCAAATTGTATGACTAACAGGTTGATTAGTATGTTGTAGATCTTACTACGTTGTACTTTTGTAACCTTTTGATTATTCTAAGTATGATAGATTTTGATTTTTTACTATCGATTTTTCGGTTACAACTTTCGAGACCGAAAGCAAAATTGAAATGAGAATGAGTTACAACTATCGATTTTTTGGCTTCTCTAAGTCTATCTCATTTCTGTCGTCGATTCACTCTTTAAACCGAAGGCCAAATTTGAATGAGAATGATTACACTATATGACTTTCCTCAGGCTTCGGTATAGTCTAAAGTCATTCTCATTCGTCGATTTCTCTCTTTAACGAAGATGCATGCAGCCATGTTTTTTATATATCAAAACTGTATGACTGCAGCCCTTAATTCACGTATTGAAAGATATTTTCCTAAAAATGGTATTGTTAACTTTTTGAAGTATCATGATAATAAATATACGGAAATGGCCTAATGTTGGTGCTAATTTGAAAATCTAAAATCTATAACATGTGCAAATTATCAGGTGGCAATTAACCTATGGAATTTTTAGATATCGTTAAAACTAAATTAAGTCGTTATGGGGGGGGGGGTCTTAGGTACTCCTCATTAAGTTTAGGGGTACGGGGGGTTCCTGACGAGTTCAATTTCGTAAAAAAACTAATTGTTTCCCTTTGGGTTGAGGTGATGAAGGAAACCGTTCCCTTATTTGCTTTTCGCCCAAAAATTTAAATTGATCGTTCTCTTTTAGAAATTTTTTCCAACAGAAATAAAAAAAAAATTAACGGAATTTAGGCCGTAACTAGCGTGCCCCCTTACAGTAGGTCATAAATAATTGATAGATTGAATTTGCATTTACGTACGTCATATTTTTTTTTCTACGAATTTTTAAATTCACAAGGTAAGTTCCTTAGTGCGATTATATTATGCGTTTTTGCACAAATTTGATCTTCTTGTTCCCTTTACTCACAAAGAATTTAGATCGGAAATTTCCAGAAGTGTAAGATGCCATAATATTGACAGGCTTAATTTTTTCAACTTGGTATACCTAACAGGTTGAAATTAAAGTAATTGTTGTAGTCTTTACTATCGCTTGTACTATATTTGTAACTTTTGATTTATTCTAATTATGGATACGATTTGATTTCTTCAATATCGATTTTTCGGTTAATTTCGAGACCGAGCAAAATTGATGAAATGAGTTTACAACTATCGATTTTTTTGGCTTCTGTTAAGTCTATTTCATTCTCTTCGGTCGATTCACTAATAACCCAGAAGCAATTGAATGAGTAATAGTGTAACAACTATCTCCGTAATATCACTGAAAATGTACCTAAAAATTTCGGTATTTCCGTATAATTCTTACGAATGTCGAATTGTGTTCTCGTTTAATCTTCTATTTTTGCATTTTTCATATTTGCTATTTTGGTTTTTAAAATGTACCAACGTTAAATGTAAAATTGAAATTTTGTTACGTTCAATAAAATTTCTCATGGCCCTTTCACTAAAAAATAACCATCGGGCTATATCCAAGTTGTTTATTTCATTTATACTCGAAATTGAATTTCTTTCAACTAAAGATGGAGATAAACAGATGAGGGTTTTAAAATTTTCCTTCAAATTATTTTCTTTCATGTTCACCGTGTATTGAAACTCTCTCACGGTACTTTGAATCGTACTGAGAGTTTCTTGTATTTTAGGGTCCGTGCGGGGTGTATTACAAGCCATAATGATTAAAAAAGATTTTCTAAAAAACTCTCGAAAGGTATAGCAATTAAAGAAGATTTTTAAAATATATTATTATTTACGAAATTGGTCTTAACACATAAGGCCTAAGCAACCTTCCGTTCAGAGCTTGGTGTTATTGACGGGGAACGTGTCGACGTGAAACGGGGGAACGAGCGCGGATCTGGACAATGCCCGGATATGAACGAGGGTTAGTTTTCGCTCAATAGAAAAGCCTTGCTCCGTTACGAGCAAGCCAAAGCGAGAAGCAAAGAGTAACAATAGTTCGTGCGAAGATCGGAGCGTAAACTTTAAAATTAATAATAGGAAAAGAAGAAGAAAAATGAACTTAGAAACCACAAATTTAAAACGTCGCATATGCGGATAATAGTGGAGACGGGGAACGTGAGCGGTTCTGGAGGGCGCGCGGTTCTGGAGGGCGCGTGGTTCTGGAGGGCGCGCGGTTCTGGAGGGTGCGCGGTTCTGGAAGCGGGTCAGTTCTCGTTAAAATTCAGTTTTTTCGCGAGGTTCGATCTTCATTTTTCTCTTTTCCTAAAAATTCGATCGATTTTTATTCGAAACAGACCAACATCGACAAAATCAACTTAGAAACCAAAAATTTAAGTCTATTATTCGATATGTGGTAGACAAGGGAACGTGAGCAGTTCTAGAGGTGCCGGTTTCTGGAGGTGCGCGTGGTTCTGGAGGGCCGAGTGTTCTGGAGGCCGCGCTGGTTCTGGAAACGTGCAGTCTTCTGGAGTGCGCGTTCTGGAGGGTGCGTCGGGTCTGAGGGTGCGCGTTCTGTTAAAATTCAGTTTTTTTTCGCGAGGTTCGATCTTGTACTTTTTTCTTTTCGCACTAAAATTCGTATTCAGATTTTGTATCTAAACAGACTACACGCATAATGAACTAGAACACAAATTTAATAACGTCCATTTATCGTAGATTATAGTGAACGGGAACTAGAAACACATAGTTTAAACGTCATTTAAATGCGGAAATAAGTGGGACGGGACGTGAACGGTTTGGAGGGTGCGCGGTTATGGATGGACGCGTTCTAGAACGTGCGGATTTTGGAGCGTGCGTGGTTCTGGAGGTGGTGGTTCTGGTAGTTGGCGGTTCTAGAACAGTGCGGGTGTCTTGGAGCGTGCGTGGGTCTGGGAAGGTGCGGATTCTGAAGGGTGCGCGGTCTGGAGGGTGCGCTGTTATGCGGAGGGTGCGCGTTCTGGATGGTGCGGCGGTTAGCTTGTTAAAATTAAGTTTTTTTTTTGGAGTTTTGATTTTATTTTTTTCTTTTCCTAAAATTCGATCGATTTTTATCGCAAACAGAACAACTCGACCAAATGAACTTAGAAACCAGTAATTTAAAAAGTCCATTTATGCGGTAATATTGGATGACGGGACGTGAACGGTTATGAGGGTGGCGCCGGTTTCTGGAGGGAGGCGTTCTAGAAACGTGCGTTCTGGAGACGTGCGTGGTTCTGGAGGGTGCGGTGGTTCTGAGATTGCGCGGTTTCTAAAATGCGGTTCTGTAGCGTGGTGGTTCGGAAGTGTGCCGGTCTGGAGGTGCGCGATTCTGGAGGGTGCGCGGTTTTTTTCGTTCCTTATGGGAGTTTTTTTTTAGTTAAAGTTTGTACTCGAGTAAAAATCATTTAACTTTTTTCTTTTACCCTAAAAATTCGATCGATTTTTTATCGTAACAGACAACATCGAAAAATGAACTTAGAAACCACAAATTTAAAACGTCCATTTATGCGGATAATAGTGGAGAGGGGACGTGAAAGGCTTCTGGGGTGCGCGGTTCTGGGAGGGAGCGCGGTTCAGAACGTGCGGTTCTGGAGGTTGCGTGGTTCTGGAGCGTGCGCGGTTCTGGAGATTGCGCGGTCTAGAACATGCCGTTCTGGAGCGGTGCGTGGTCTGGAAGGTGCGGTTCTGGAGGGCGCGTGGTTCTAACGTGAGCGGTTCTGGAGGGCGCACGGTTCTGGACGTGCAGTTCTGGAGCGTGCGCGGTTCTGGAAGGGGGTCAGTTCTCGTTAAAATTCAGTTTTTTCGCGAAGTTCGATCTTTACTTTTTTTCTTTTTTCTAAAAATTCGATCGTTTTTTATCGAAACAGACCAACATCGACAAAATGAGCTTTGAATATATAAACATGGCGGCAACACGTGGCAATAACCCGGAAATTTAGAGATATGTAAAACTAAAATATTCGTAGGTCTTAGGTACTCCTTCATAAGTTTAGGGGGTAACGGGGTTCTTGGACCAAGTTTCAAAATTTCCGGAAAAAACCCTAAGTGGTTCCCGCCTTTGGGTAGGTGATGGAACGAAATAAGACCGTTTCCCTTTATTTAGGCTTTCCGCCAAAAATTAAATTGATTCGTTCCTTTAGAAATTTTTTCCAAACAGAAAATAAAAAAAAATAACGAATGAATGAAAGATAGCATGCCTCCTTACAGTATGTCATAACTAATTGATAGAATTGAAATTGAATTGATGTATGAACATTATTTTTTTTCTACGAATTTTTAAATTCACAAGTAACGTTCCTTAGTTCTGATTATTTATGCGTTTTTTGGCACAATCCTTGATCTTCTGTCCTTTACCAAAGAATTTAATCGGGAAATTTCCAGAGTGTAGAAATTGCAATAATATTTTCATATTTAATATTTTAAACTTGTATGAACCTAACAGGCTGAAATTAAAAGTTATGTTGTAGATATTACTACGTGTACTATTTTGTTAAACCTTTGATATTCTATAGTATGAATAGATTTTGAATTTCTTTACATATCGATTTTTTCGTTTCAACTTTCGAGACGAAAGCAAAATTGAATGAATGATTTACAACGTATCGAATTTTTTTTTTGGCTTCTGCTAAGTCTACTCATTCTCGTTCGGTCGATTCACTAATTAAACCAGGAAGCCAAATTGAATGAGAATGAGTTACAACTATCGACTTCTGCTTTCGGCTAAGTTAATCATTTCATTCGGGTGATTTCTCTCTTTTAAAACGAAGAGCCATGCTGCATGTTTATTATATCAAAACTGTAGTGCCCTGCAGCCTTACTTCACGTACATGGAAGATATTTTCTCTAAAAATGGTAATTTGTAACTTTTTTTGAAAAATGAATTAAATATAATGAAATGCCAAATTTGGTGTAGAAATCAAAAATCTAAACATGGCGGCAACACGTGGCAATAACCCAGGAATAATAATTTGAGATATTGTAAAACTAAAAGCAGTTGTAGGGTCCTTAGGTACTCCTCAAAGTTAAGGGGGTACGGGGGCTGGACAAGTTCAAAATTTCCGGAAATAAACCCTAAGTGTTCCCCCTTTGGGTAAGGTGATGGACGAAAACGTTCCCTTTAATTTGGCTTTTCGCCAAGTAAAGGGTGTCTGGGGACCCCTCGGTGGGGGTTCCCAACAGAAATAAAAAAAATAACGGATTATTAGGCTGTAAACCTAGAGTGCCTCACTTTACAGTAGATCATAATAATTGATAGATTGAATTGATTACGTACGACCATTATTTTTTTTCTACGAATTTTTAAAATTCACAAGGAACGGTTCTTTAGTGCGATTATATTATGCGTTTTTTTGGCACCAATTTGATCTTCTTGTTCCCTTTACTCACAGAAAGAATTTAGATCGAAATTTCCAGAGTGTAAGATGCCAATATTGACATGGCTTATATTTTAAACTTGTAATGACCTAACAGGTTGAAATTAAAGTATGTTGTAGGATCTTACTGACGGTTGTATCTATTTTGATAACCATTTTGATTATTTCTAAAGTATGAATAGATTTTGTATTTCTTACAACTTATGATTATTTCGGTACAACTTTCGTAGACCGAAGTCTAAATTGATGAGAAAGTGAGTTAAACTATCGATTTTTTTTGGCTTCTGCTAAGTCTATTTCATTCTCGTTCGGTCGAGTTACAACTTTCGAGACCGAAAGCAAATTTGAATGAGAATGAGTTACAATGTAGATTGAAGTTGTTTTTGTCGATATCAATCGTTCTCATTCGGTCGATTTCTCTCTTTTTAACGAAGATGCCATGCAGCCATGTTTATATATTCAAACCTGTTTGACCTGCAGCCCCTTACTTCACGCTGAAAGAATAATTTTCCTCTAAAATGGTTAATTTGTAATTTTTTTGATAAAATATTGTATTATATAGATAAAGGTCGGAAATGCGTCCAATTTGGTGTAAGAAATAAAATATAAATGCTGCAACCTGGCAATAACCACGAAAATTTGAGATACTGTAAACTAAATCAGTCCGTAGGTCCTTTAGGTACTCCTCATAAGTTTAAGGGGTAGGGGGGTCCTGGGACAAGTTTCAAAATTTCCGGAAAAAAACCCTTAAGTGTTCCCCTTGGGTAAGGTGATGAACGAAAACCGTTCTTTTTTATGGTATCCCGAACGAAAGTTTTATTTCTTTTCGTTCCTTTAGATAATTTTTAATGTGCTTTCATATTAATTCGAGCAATATACGTCCGTAAAGCTAGCGTGCCTCCTTACAGGTAAGGTCATAACTAATTGATAGAGTTGAAATTGCATTAACGTACGACCATTATTTTTTTTTCTACGAAATTTTTAAAATTCACAAGGTACGTTCCCTTTATTGCGATTATAGTATGGCGTTTTTTTGGCATCAAATTTGATCTTCTTGGTTCCTTTACTCACAAGAATTAGATCGCAAATTTCCAGAAGTTGAAGATACCATAATATTGACAGGCTATATTTTCAAACTGTATGACCTAACAGTTGAATTAAAGTTGTTTGTAGATTTACTCGACTTGTACTATTTGTTAACTTTTGATATTCTAAGTATGATAGAATTTGATTTCTACAACTATCGATTTTTTGGTTAACAACTTCGAGAAACGAAAGCTAAAATTGAATAGAATGAGTTCAACTATGCGATTTTTTTTGGCTTCTGTTAAGTCTATTTCATTCTCGTTCGGTCGATTCACTAATTAAACCCAGGAAGCCAAATTGAATGAGAATGAGTTACAACTATCTCGTAAATATCATCTGAAAATGACCTAAAAATTTCGGTATTTCCGTATAATTCTTACGAATGTCGAATTGTGTTCTCGTTTAATCTTCTATTTTTGCATTTTTCATATTTGCTATTTTGGTTTTTAAAATGTACCAACGTTAAATGTAAAATTGAAATTTTGTTACGTTCAATAAAATTTCTCATGGCCCTTTCACTAAAAAATAACCATCGGGCTATATCCAAGTTGTTTATTTCATTTATACTCGAAATTGAATTTCTTTCAACTAAAGATGGAGATAAACAGATGAGGGTTTTAAAATTTTCCTTCAAATTATTTTCTTTCATGTTCACCGTGTATTGAAACTCTCTCACGGTACTTTGAATCGTACTGAGAGTTTCTTGTATTTTAGGGTCCGTGCGGGGTGTATTACAAGCCATAATGATTAAAAAAGATTTTCTAAAAAACTCTCGAAAGGTATAGCAATTAAAGAAGATTTTTAAAATATATTATTATTTACGAAATTGGTCTTAACACATAAGGCCTAAGCAACCTTCCGTTCAGAGCTTGGTGTTATTGACGGGGAACGTGTCGACGTGAAACGGGGGAACGAGCGCGGATCTGGACAATGCCCGGATATGAACGAGGGTTAGTTTTCGCTCAATAGAAAAGCCTTGCTCCGTTACGAGCAAGCCAAAGCGAGAAGCAAAGAGTAACAATAGTTCGTGCGAAGATCGGAGCGTAAACTTTAAAATTAATAATAGGAAAAGAAGAAGAAAAATGAACTTAGAAACCACAAATTTAAAACGTCGCATATGCGGATAATAGTGGAGACGGGGAACGTGAGCGGTTCTGGAGGGCGCGCGGTTCTGGAGGGCGCGTGGTTCTGGAGGGCGCGCGGTTCTGGAGGGTGCGCGGTTCTGGAAGCGGGTCAGTTCTCGTTAAAATTCAGTTTTTTCGCGAGGTTCGATCTTCACTTTTCTCTTTTCCTAAAAATTCGATCGATTTTTATCGAAACAGACCAACATCGACAAAATCAACTTAGAAACCACAAATTTAAAACGTCTATTTATGCGGATAATAGTGGAGACGGGGAACGTGAGCAGTTCTAGAGGGTGCGCGGTTCTGGAGGGCGCGTGGTTCTGGAGGGCGAGTGGTTCTGGAGGGCGCGCGGTTCTTGAACGTGCAGTTCTGGAGGGTGCGCGGTTCTGGAGGGTGCGCGGTTCTGGAGGGTGCGCGGTTCTCGTTAAAATTCAGTTTTTTCGCGAGGTTCGATCTTTACTTTTTTTCTTTTCCTAAAAATTCGATCGATTTTTATCGAAACAGACCAACATCGACAAAATCAACTTAGAAACCACAAACTTAGAAACCACAAATTTAAAACGTCCATTTATGCGGATAATAGTGGAGACGGGGAACTAGAAACCACAAGTTTAAAACGTCCATTTATGCGGATAATAGTGGAGACGGGGAACGTGAACGGTTCTGGAGGGTGCGCGGTTCTGGAGGGAGCGCGGTTCTAGAACGTGCGGTTCTGGAGCGTGCGTGGTTCTGGAGGGTGCGTGGTTCTGGAGATTGCGCGGTTCTAGAACATGCGGTTCTGGAGCGTGCGTGGTTCTGGAAGGTGCGGTTCTGGAGGGTGCGCGGTTCTGGAGGGTGCGCGGTTCTGGAGGGTGCGCGGTTCTGGAGGGTGCGCGGTTCTCGTTAAAATTCAGTTTTTTCGCGAGGTTCGATCTTTACTTTTTTTCTTTTCCTAAAAATTCGATCGATTTTTATCGAAACAGACCAACATCGACAAAATGAACTTAGAAACCACAAATTTAAAACGTCCATTTATGCGGATAATAGTGGAGACGGGGAACGTGAACGGTTCTGGAGGGTGCGCGGTTCTGGAGGGAGCGCGGTTCTAGAACGTGCGGTTCTGGAGCGTGCGTGGTTCTGGAGGGTGCGTGGTTCTGGAGATTGCGCGGTTCTAGAACATGCGGTTCTGGAGCGTGCGTGGTTCTGGAAGGTGCGGTTCTGGAGGGTGCGCGGTTCTGGAGGGTGCGCGGTTCTGGAGGGTGCGCGGTTCTCGTTAAAATTCAGTTTTTTCGCGAGGTTCGATCTTTATTTTTTTTCTTTTCCTAAAAATTCGATCGATTTTTATCGAAACAGACCAACATCGACAAAATGAACTTAGAAACCACAAATTGTGGATCGTGCCGCGATTGATGCGGTGGACGATGCGCGTGCGCCGGTGAACGGTCTGGAGGGTGTGACCACGGATTCGGTGGTGGGCAATGACACGCTGAATGGTGCGCCTGTCGTGCGTGGTTCTGGAGGGTGCGTGGTTCTGGAGATTGCGCGTTCTAGAACATTCGGTCTGGGAGGTGCGTGGGTTCTTGGTATAGGTGCGGTTCTGGGGCGCGTGGTCTGAGGGGCGTTGGTTTCTGGAGGGCGCGCGTTCTTGACGTGCGTTCTGGAGCGTGCGCGGTCTGGAAGGGGGATTCATTCTCGTTAATATTTCATTTTTTCGCAAGAAGCTTCGATCTTTACTTTTTTTCTTTTCCTAAAAATTCGAATGATTTTTATCGAAACATACCAACATCGGCAAAATGAAGAGTAATCTTCTTGTTATCTAACGTCGCTGGAGTGGCAATAACCCAGGAATAATTTGAGATATCGTAAAACTAAAATCAGTCGTAGGGTCCTTAGGTACTTCTTATAAGTTTAAACGGGGGGGTTCCTGGGACAAGTTTCAAAATTCTCCGGCAAAAAACCCTTAAGTGTTTCCCTTTGGGTAAGGTGAGTGAACGAAAAAACCGTTCCCTTTATTATGGCTTTTCGCCCAAAAATTTAAATTGATCGTTCCTTTAGAAAGTTTTACACCAAGAAATAAAAAAAATATAACGGAATTTAGGCGTAAACTAGCGATGCTCCTTACAGTAGGTTCCATTAACGATTTGATAGATTGAATTGCATTTAGTACGGACCATTGATTTTTTTTTCTACGAAATTTGTTAAAATTCACTATAGGTAACGTTCCTTTAGTGGATTATATTATTCGTGTTTTTGGCACAATTTGATCTTCTGTGTTGCCCTTTTACTCACCGAATTTAGATCGGAATTTCAGAAAGTGTAAGGAGTGCCAATAGATATTGACAGGCTTATATTTTCAAAACTTTTTTCAACTAATATTCTCAAATTATAGTATGTTGTAGATTCATATATTTGACTTTTTGTAACCTTTTGATTTCAAGCTTTAATCTTTAATCTTCTTTTATGGAAGTTTCGGTTTCAAATTTGGAGACCGAAATGAACATTGAATGAGAATGAGTTACAACTATTCGATTTTTTTTGGCT
The DNA here is from genome assembly GCA_015478945.1 of Trachelipus rathkii. Taxonomy (NCBI): domain Eukaryota; kingdom Metazoa; phylum Arthropoda; class Malacostraca; order Isopoda; family Trachelipodidae; genus Trachelipus; species Trachelipus rathkii. The sequence continues at coordinate 12,303 of JABUQX010017431.1, read as the reverse complement.
TCTGCTAAGTCTATCTCATTCTCTGTTCGGTTCGTACTTCACTAATTATTATTTTCCAGGAAGCCAATTCACTAATTAAACCCAGGAAGCACTCGCTTCGGCTAAGTCTAACTCATTCTCATTCGGTCGATTTCTCTCTTTTTTTAACGAAGATGCCATGCTGCTATGTTTATATATTCAAAACTGTATGACCTGCAGCCCCTTACTTCACGTATAAACTAACTTATAACTAAAAATGGTAATTTGTATACTTTTTTTGAAAAAATGGAAACTAAATATATCGAATATAGCCATTTGGTGCTAAATGAAATCAAAAATTATAACATGGGCATACACGTGTGCTTATTGTTATAACCAGGAATATTTTGAGATATCTGTAAAAATCTAAAACAGGTCGTTAGGGGCTGTGATGGGCTCGAACGTAGGGGTAGAGGGGGTTCATGGGGAACTCTCGCTAAAACATTTCTCTGGAAAAAATTCCCTAAGTGTTCTCCCTTTGGGTAATGGGGGATGGAAAGAAAATCGGCGTTCCTTCTTTTATTATTGGCTTTTTCGCAAATTTAAATTGTATCGTTTCTTGTATTAATTTTTTTCCGACCACACATAAAAAAATAACGGAATTTTATGGCGTAAACTAGCGTGCTCTTAAGAGGCAATAACTGTTGATAGATTGAAATTGCATTTAAGTTACGACCATTATTTTTTTTCTACGAATTTTTAAAATTTCACAAGGTACGTTCCTTTTAGTGCGATTATTATGCGTTTCGTCTTGGACAAATTTGATCTTTCTTGTTCCTTTATCACAAAGAATTTAGATCGGAAATTTCAAAGTGTAGATGCATAACATATTTACAGGCTTATATTTTCAAACTTGTATGACCTAACAGGTTGAATTAAGTATTGTTGTAATGATCTTAGTAACGGTTGTAACTATTTGTAACCTTTTTGTTACTTCTAAGTATGATAATGATTTGATTTCTTCACTATCGATTTTTCGGTTACAACTTTCGAGACCGAAAGCAAAATTGAATGAGAATGAGTTACAACTATCGATTTTTTTTTTGGCTTCTGCCTAAGTTATCCTCATTTCGTTGGTCGATTGTCACTAATTAAACGCAGGAAGGCAAATTGTAATGACAATGAATTTACAACTATGACTTCTCGCTTCGGCTAAATCTACTATTTCTCATGGTCGAGTTGTCGTCTTTTTAACGAAGATGCCATGCAGCCATGTTTATATATTCAAAACTGATGATCTGCAGCCCCTTACTTCACGTACCTGGAAAGATATTTTCTTTTAAATAGTTTTTGTACTTTTGTTTTGAAAAAATGAAATAAATCTATCTGTATGCAAATTTGGTTTGCTAAAGGAATAAAATCTAATACAAAAATGATTCGAAGGAGGGGCTAAGAAAGGGAATAATTTGAGATATCGTAAAACTTAAATCAGTCGTAGGGTCCTTAGGTACTCCTCATAAGTTTAAGGGGGTAAGGGGGGTTCCCTGGGAAAAGTTTCAAAATTTCCGGAAGAAACCCTAAGTGGTTGCCCCTTGGGTGAGGTATGGAAACGAAAACCGGTTCCTATTTATTATGGCTTTCGCCAAAAAATTTAAATTGATCGTTACCTTAGAAATTTTGTTCTCACAGAATATAAAAAAAATAACGGAAATTTTAGCCGTAAGACTAGCGTGCCTCCTAACAGTAGGTCTATAACTAATTGATTATTGAAATTGGCATTTCTACGGACCATATATTTTTTTTTCACGAATTTTTCAAATTAACAAGGTAACGTTCCCTTTAGTGCGATTATATTATGCGTTTTTTTGGCACAAATTTGATCTTCTTGTTCCTTTTCTCACAATAGATATCTAGATCGGAAATTTCCAGAAGTGTAAGATGCCATAATTTTGACAGGCTTATATTTTCAAACCTTGTATGACCTAACTAGGTTTTGAAATTAAAGTTATAATTAAAAATTTTTCAAACCTTTATCCGAATTCTTTTGAGATTTTTTCTAAATTTCATTTAGATTTGATTTCTTACAACTATCGATTTTTCGGTTACAACTTTCGAGACCGAAAGCAAAATTGAATGAGAATGAGTTACAACTATCGATTTTTTTGGCTTCTGTTAAGTCTATTTCATTCTCGTTCGGTCGATTCACTAATTAAACCCAGGAAGCCAAATTGAATGAGAATGAGTTACAACTATCTCGTAAATATCATCTGAAAATGACCTAAAAATTTCGGTATTTCCGTATAATTCTTACGAATGTCGAATTGTGTTCTCGTTTAATCTTCTATTTTTGCATTTTTCATATTTGCTATTTTGGTTTTTAAAATGTACCAACGTTAAATGTAAAATTGAAATTTTGTTACGTTCAATAAAATTTCTCATGGCCCTTTCACTAAAAAATAACCATCGGGCTATATCCAAGTTGTTTATTTCATTTATACTCGAAATTGAATTTCTTTCAACTAAAGATGGAGATAAACAGATGAGGGTTTTAAAATTTTCCTTCAAATTATTTTCTTTCATGTTCACCGTGTATTGAAACTCTCTCACGGTACTTTGAATCGTACTGAGAGTTTCTTGTATTTAAGGTCCGTGCGGGGTGTATTACAAGCCATAATGATTAAAAAAGATTTTCTAAAAAACTCTCGAAAGGTATAGCAATTAAAGAAGATTTTTAAAATATATTATTATTTACGAAATTGGTCTTAACACATAAGGCCTAAGCAACCTTCCGTTCAGAGCTTGGTGTTATTGACGGGGAACGTGTCGACGTGAAACGGGGGAACGAGCGCGGATCTGGACAATGCCCGGATATGAACGAGGGTTAGTTTTCGCTCAATAGAAAAGCCTTGCTCCGTTACGAGCAAGCCAAAGCGAGAAGCAAAGAGTAACAATAGTTCGTGCGAAGATCGGAGCGTAAACTTTAAAATTAATAATAGGAAAAGAAGAAGAAAAATGAACTTAGAAATTACAACTATCGATTTTTTTTGGCTTCTGCTAAGTCTATCTCATTCTCGTTCGGTCGATTCACTAATTAAACTCAGAAAGCAAAATTGAATGAGAATAAGTTAAAACTATCGACTTCTCGGCTTCGGCTAAGTCTAACTCATTCTCATTCGGTCGATTTCTCTCTCTTTAATGAAGATGCTATGTAGCATATGTTTATATATTCAAACTGTATGACCTGCAAGCCTTATACTTCACGTTACCTGGAAAGATATTTTTCCTTTAAAAGGGTAATTTTTGTAACTTTTTTTGATAAAATAACAATAAAAACTATCGGACATGGGCCAATTTGGGTGCTAAAGTAAATCAAAATCTATGTACTTGGAATAACCGACAGAGATAGAAATAGTGGACGTATCAGCACCACAGTACATTTAAGATTTTAACTGCCTAGGTCTTACGTTTTGAATATAATATAACATGGCGCAACAATGGCAGATAACCAAGTGGAATAAATTTTGAGATATCTCTAAACTCAAAATCAGTCGGTAGGGTCCTTAGGTACATTGCCTCATGTCTTCGGGTGGTACAGGGGTTTCCTGGACAAGTTTTCAAAATTCGTGAAAAAGAAACCTTAGTGTTCCCTTCCCCCGTTGCGTGAGGTGGAATCGGAACAAAATTAACCGTTCCCTTTTATTATGGTTTTTGCCAAAATTTAAATTAATTTTGTCCCGTTTTGAATTTTTTTCCACAAAATAAGCAAAAAAAATTACGGAATTTAGGCCATGAAACTAGCCTCCTCCTCTACAGGGTTATAACTATATTGTAGGATTGAAATGTGCATTAACGCTGTATGACATTTATTTTTTTTTTCTGAATAATTTTAAAATTCACAATAAAAGTTCAATTAGTGCGATTTTATTGTGGAGTTTTGGCACAAATTTTGATCTTCTTGTTCCTTTTACTTAAAAGAATTTGAGATCGGAATTTTTCCAGGAAATGAAAGTCATGCCCATATATACTTTGAAGGTCTTTAATATGTTTTCAAACAAGTTGAAATTATAGTATGTTGTAGGAATTGACTACGTTTGTTTCATTTACTTATCACCTTCGTTAATTCTAAGTTATGAGATTTTGATAGTAAGCAAAGTTTCTAGTTTTTTTTCGGCTACGGCTTCGCTAAGTCTTACTCGTTAATTTAGTTGATTACATATTTAAGCGAGGAAAGCTATAAATTGGAAGTGAGAATGAGCTACAACTTTCGAGACCGAAAGCAAAAAATTGAATGGGCATTGAGTTAATACTTTCGAGACGAAAAGCAGAAATTGAAAGACAATGGAGTTACAATCTATCGGATTTTTCGCTTTGCTAAGTCAATTTCATTCTCATGTTGGTCGATTACTATGTAACACCAGGAGCAAAATTGAAAGAGAATGAGTTACAACTATCGACTTTTTTCGGCTTGGCTAAGTCTAACTCATTCTAATTCGGTCGATTTCTCAACAACGCAAGACGTCAAAATTAAGATGAAAAGACCTAAAAAGAAATATCAGGTATTTTCGGCTTCGGCTACGTCTAACTCATTCTCATTCGGGTTCGATTCATGTCAAGTAATTTAATACCCAGGAATGCAAAATGAATGAGAATAAGAGTACAAATATCGATTTTTCGGCTCGGCTTAATCGTCTACGTCAATTCTCCATTCGGTCCGCTTCATCTAACTTAAACCAGGAAGCAAATCGAATGAGAACTTCGACTTCTTGGCTTCGGCTAAAGTCTCATCCATTCTCAATTCGGCTCGAATTTCTCCTCTTTAATGAAGGTGCCATGGTTGCCTATGTTTATATATTCAAGTAACTGTATGACTGCAGCCCTACTTACGTACCTGAAAGAATATTTTCCTAAAATATGGTAATTATTGTAACTTTTTTTTTTTGAAAAATGTAAATATAATAAATATCGTAATGCTGTTTATAAGAGTAAAGAAATCAAAATCTAACGTACTTGGAATAACCGAAGAGATAGAAATAGTGCAACGTAGTCAGCACCACAGTAATTTATAATTTTAACCTGCTAGGTCTTACAGTTTTGAATATATAAACATGGCGGCAACACATGGCAATAACCCAGGAATAATTTGAGATATCCTAAAACTAAAATCAGTCGTAGGGTCCTTAGGTACTCCTCATTAGTTTGCGGGGGTACAGGGGGTTCCTGGGACAAGTTTCAAAATTTCCGGAAAAAAACCCTTAGTGTTCCCCCTTTGCGTGAGGTGATGGAACAAAAACCGTTCCCTTTTTTATGGGTTTGTGCCAAAAATTTAAATTGGTGTTCCTTTTGGAAATTTTTTCAACAATATCTAAAAAAAAAATACGAATTAAGGCCTATAAACTATCTATGCTCCTACAGTGAGGTCATCCAACTAATTGATAGATGAAATTGCATTACTCGTATGGCCATTATATTTGTTTTTTTCTAGCGAATTTTTAATAATTCACGATGGTGTTCCAATTAGTGCGTATTTTATTGTTCGAGTTTCTGGCACAAATTTGATCTTTTTGTTCCCTTTAAAAAAAGAATTTAGATGAAATTTCCGGAAATGGAAAGATGCATAATAGTTTGACAGTCTTGATATTTGCTTCAACAAGTTGGAATTAAAGTATGTTGTGAACTTACTATCGTTGTATCGTACTATTTTGTAGACCTTTTGATTATTTCTAAAGTAATGATAAAGATTTTGATTTCTTCACTATCGATTTTTTGTCGGTTCGGCTTCGGCCTAAGTCTGAACTCATTCTCTGATTGCGTTGATTCCTATTTAAGCCGAGGAGCAAATTTGAAATGAGATGAGCTCTACAATTTTCGAAACCGAAGCAATATTGAATGGAATGAGTTACAGTACTCTTTCGAGACAGATAGCAAAATTGAAAGACAAATGAGATTATCACTATCGATTTGTTTCGGCTTCTGCTAAGTCCTGATCTCATTCTCATGTTGGGTCGATTTCACTAATTAAGACCATCAGGAAGCAAAATTGAAAAGAGAATGAGTTACAACCTATGACTTCCGCTTTCGGCTAAGTCTATACTCATTCTCATTCGGTGTCTGCATTCAACTATATAAACCAGGAAGCAACATTCGCTTGGCTATAGTCTTTAACTCATTCTCATTCGGTTCGATTTCTCTCTCTTTAATGAAGATGTCATGTTGCCATGTTTATCTTCCAATACTGTAATGACCTGCAGCCCCTTCTTCCGTAACCTGGAGAAGAGATTTTCCTTTGTAAAAATGGGGGGGGGGGGGGTGGGGGGTGTTGGTATTTGGTAACTTTTTTTGTAAAAAAATAAAATAAAAATATTCTGGAAATGGCCAAGTTTGGTGCTAAACAAATTAAAAAATCTATCGTACTTGGAATAACCGAAGAGATAGAAATAGTGCAACGTAGTCAGCACCACATAATTTATATAATTTTTAACATTGCTAAGGTTTTCAGTTTGTGAATATAAAACATGCGGCAACACATGGCAATAACCCAGGAATAATTTGAGATATAGTAAAACTAAAATCAGTCGTAGGTTCCTTAGGTACTCCTCATAAGTTTAAGGGGTACTGGGGGATCCTGGGACAAGTTTCGAAATTTTCGGAAAAAAACCCTAAGTGTTCCCCCTTTCGTAAGGTGATGGAACAAAAAATCGTTCCCTTTATTATGGGTTTTTGCCAAAAATTGTAATTAATTTGTTCCTTTTTGAAATTTTATTTCGCACAAAAAAAAAAAAAAAATACGGATTTAGGCCGTAACTAGCCATGCCTCCTTACATGTAGGGTCATAACTAAATCGATAGATGGAAATTGCATTAACGTAATGGCCATTATTTTTTTTTCTAGGAATTTTTTTAAATTCACGGGAGGTAACCTTTATTGCGATTTTATTATGCGTTTTGGCCCAAATTTGATCTTCTTGTTCCCCTTTTACTCTACAAAGAATTTAGATTCGGAATTTCGGAAGTGAAGATCCATATTTGCAGGCTTATATTCAAACTGTGTGACTTAAAAGTGAAATTAAAGTATAGTTGTAGAACTTTCCAAGTACGGACGTACTATTTGCTAAACTTTGATTATTCAGTATGGTATGAATAGATTGTTGATTGTTCTTACAGACTCATCCATTTTTTGCGGCTTCGGCTAATATATACTTCATTTCCTCATTTGGTTGATTCACTCATTTTAGCCGAGGACAGAAATTAATGAGAATGAGTTACATACTTTCGGACCGTAAGTCAAAATTGAGATGATGAATGATTATCAACTTTCGAGATCGAAAGCAATTGAAATGAGAATGAGTTAAACTTTCGAGACCTATTGTTGTATGAACTTACTACGATTGTACGTACTAGTTTGTAACCTTTTTAATTATTTCTAATTATTATTAGATTTTTTTGAAATTATTACATAGTAAATATAAAAGATTAGGCTAAGTCTAACTCATTCTCATTCGGTTAATTCACTATTTAAGTCCGAGGAAGAAAAATTGAATGAGAAGTTGAGTTACACTTTGAGACCGAAAGCAAATTTCACATTGAGAATTGAGTTATCAACTCTTCGAGACCGAAAACGAAAAATATAATAGAGAATGAGTTACAACTATAGATTTTTCGGCTTCTGCTTCGGCTTCTGCTAAGTCTATCTCATTCTCATTCGGTCGATTCACTAATTAAACACAGGAAGAAAAATTGAATGAGAATGAGTTACAATGTAGATTGAAGTTGTTTTTGTCGATATCGATCGTGTTTTCGAAGCGAAATTTTAAGTCGTTGCCGTCGGGGACGTATTATAATTAATTTGAGGTTTCTAGGTATTTTGTTACCTGATAAATTAATAAAAAAACGAAGACTAGCTCCCGCTTAACTTATATGTGCGAATTACGTCATAACGAATACTTCATTTAATTCAGGAATATTGGGGAAGTTACAAGTATAAAATATTCCATTTCAATTCTATCATAGATTTATAGTACTAAATAACAAATCTCCCCTCTTATGCTTAAACAGGTTATAGGTCCTTTGCCAATTTAATCCGCACGCTGACATGTATCTGACCATAATTTTAATTAAAACCGTGAAAGCTCTGTCGATTTCATAACAATATATAGTATAATCCAGATTAGTGTTTGAAATAACATTTGTACTGATAAATCAAAAAAACTAGTGGGTTTAAGCTTTCCAAGAACTACTTAGCTTTCATTCAAAAGATAATATTTCGAAGCAAGTTCTGATGTTTCAATTCACACCGACGCAATGCTTACGCATTATGGCGAAGGTCTTTTTGCATGAGTTATTTCTGCGGAAAGAGAAATGTGATATATGAATAATCGAAATGAAGATGAGTCGAGAAAAATTTTTCATCATCTAATCTTATTTATCAGACAGCTACGCAGTCTAAACAATAAGCATAAATATAATGTATGAAAATGTCAAAGAACCTTTGTCCTAATGATGTTTTGGATGGGTTAATTAGGAGATTCAGTATCGAGTCGACACATTTGAGCGGACATGTGCCATGTATTATCGTATTAATGCTGACTTAAATGCACCTTTGGTTTCTAAATATTCAATGATTTTCTGCTTTCTTTCAGCATCTCAATGACATGTTTCAGAGGCTTCGATAAAGATTTTATAATTCAGGAGTTTACGAACATCAGTGGGATCGTAAATCAACTTAACGGATGAAACATTATCTACCTCTAATAATGATTTAAATATAGGCAATGTGAAAATAATTTATATTACTAATAACTATTGAAAAGCAAAAGTCAATTCGACAATATAAATGGTTTTAAAATAAAATATATATATAAATAGCATAAGTTTTTGGAATTTGAAGAAGGCGATAATTCCAATTTTGAATAAAAATTAGAGTTATATTTAATGTACTATTTTTGTTAATGAGCTATTGTAATATTTCAATCTAATACAGATATTAGCGAATGCAACATTAAATTTTGTATGTTACTTACGATACTAGCAATAGAAACGACGTACTCTCTACATCCCTTTTCTGATGAGGAAGCAAAAAATGAAGTAAAAAAAAGAAGCAAATGAAATTATAATAAAAATGTCCGATATTATAAGGACTTGTCTTACCAATTGTTATTTTTGGAAAACTCATCTCGCTCTCAGAATTATTATGAAAAAGTAACTTTTATTTCGTACAAAATATGGAGATTCGAAAATCATTTATATTTTTTATTGGAGAAGGAAGAGTATAATTTTTGAGTTACATTTACATCACAGTATACGAATGAATTCTTGCGTTGAGAAAAACTCGTTTTTATTTTTACTATGAGAAATTGAGAAACGTCTGACAAGTATCACTTTTTTGATTTTACATCCTAATCCGACGATTTTCAACAAAATAGAAGAATTTTTAATTTATATATTTTATATATAAAAAAACGAATATCTCAAACGCTTATATATATATATTATTAATATTTAATATATTAGATATATATTATTATCATATTATATATATTATATTATATATTAATTATAATAATAATATAAGATATATATATAATATATATATTTATTAATATTATATATATTAATATATTAATATATATTAATATATACACCTAGAGAGGATAGTTTATATATATATATATTATGCGTGGAATATATACTTATATAGTATATATATATTAAATATATATATATATATATTCATATATGATTATATAGTATTAATACTCAGTAAGTTTTAAAATGTATCGTGCAGATAATTTAGCAAGTGAATTAGTTTTAACGCGACGTTAGTTCATTTATCCACTAAAGAATATAGCATGTCTATTATATACGTTGAGGATAAAATATTTGTTTTCCGGTCTCCGACCCGTTCCCCGTCTCAACCCGCTTCCAGTCTCCACCCGTTCCCCGTCTCAACCCACTCCCCGTCACACTCGTTCCCCTTCTCACCGTTCCCGTCTCAACCGTTCCCGTCTCACTCGTTCAACGTCTCCAAACGTTCCCCGTCTCCAAACGTTCCGTCACTCGAATGGTTGCTTCACTATTTTAATTAAAGGAAAATTCAACGAAAGCAAAATTGAATGAGAGTGAGTTACAACTATTCTGATTTCTATGTTTGGGGATATCGCTAAGTCTATATCATTATATCATTCAGTTTAAAGCAATACTTGAACAAGTTCAAGTATGAAAATGAGTCACACTATCGCATTCCTTCCCTTCGTTAAGTCTAACTCTTTCTCATTCGGTCGATTTCTCTTTTTTTAATGAAGATGCAATGGTGCCATGTGGCCATGGTTCTATTCTATATATTCACAAACTGTATGACCGTGCCAGCCTTATTCAGTTACCTAGAAAGATATTGTCCCTTAAAAAATGTAAGTGTAGTACGACTTTTACGGTTTGAAAAAAAAGATAAATTATGTGTCGAGCATGGCACTAATTTTGTAGTGCTAAAGAATATGCCAAATAAGTCTATCATCTACTTGGATATAACCAAAGAGATATGAGACGGAGTACAACGTGATTAAGAGCACGTCGTAGTGGTTATAATTATCTACGGCTAGGTCTTATAGATGTTGAGATTATATAAACATGCGCGGCAAACGCATGGCAATATAACTCAGAATAATTTGGAGAGTGCTCACAAACTAAAACGCTCAGTCGTTCAGAAGGCGCGACGTCCTTTGTTCATCGTTTTTAGGTACCGTTAGTTACCCTCAGTTAGTTCTGCGGTGGTAGCCAAGGGGATATCTAGGCGACAAGTTTCAAATAATATATCCGAAGCACAAAACTAAGTAGTACCTATATGGAACTCCAAAAACTCCTTCTCCCTTTTATTATGATTCTTTTTTGCACAATAATTTAATTAATTTTCCTATTTAGAAAATATTATTTAATTTCATTCAGAAATAAAAAAAATAGAATCTACGCTCCGTATAAACTAGCATGTACCTCCTTACAGTAGGCATAACTGAATCGATATAGATTGAAAATTAGGTTTACGTTATGAACTATATATTTATTACATTAATGAGTATCGCGAGTACTGATTCTCGTAATTATTTTGTTTGTATTTCACTCGGAATAAAATAACTCCCATTAAGAACGAAAAATTATTTTTATCACATTATCCGACTTCTGTTCTCATTCTGATGCAGACTATTTTGTATTCTCAACGATCTTAACTGTAAATGCGGAAAACTTAATTGATTTTTTTACGTTTGTTTAATTTTCAAAGTGTTCCAGGATGAGCTCTAGATCAGCCTCGAGAAACGTGACGAAGGCGTCTACACATTTACTCTAGCTTTTAGTTTTTCTATATACTGAATTCCGCTTTCGAAAAACTATACGTAACGGATCAAAATAAAGCGACGCGACTAGGTTCTCGATCATTTACTTCGATTATTACCCTTTAGCATCATATATACTGGAGTAGCGAGATCTAAATTCCGCATATTTAATTTTTTATTTAAGTTTCAGCTCTCAGAAAAAATGCTCAGAAAGAACTAAAAAATTATATTATTTTCACATATTCGCAGAAGTATTAAAACAGTAGAACGTTATTTTTTGCTTCACGATCTTTACGTTAAAGAGGGAAATCTCCTTAAGATTTTTTATACGTTAATTTTCAAAGTGTTTTTAGAACACTCGACACACTCGGAATGTGACGATGGGCGTCTAAGCACCCCCTACATCCGCTTTTAGTTTTTCGATATACTCAAGCCGCGTCGAAATACTGATCGACGGATCAAATATAGAGCGGACCGCGGGTCTCTTAGACATTAGTATCGTATTACCCTCGACTTAATACATTACTGGGAGAGTTACTCGATAAGTACTGATTCTCGGCATAATTATTTTATTTAGTATATCTACTCGCAAACATAATCCTCATAAGAACGAAAATTATTTATTTCACTATTATTCGAGAATTATTAAAAGTAGCGTTATTTTCTGCTACGATCTTAAACGGTAAGTAGCGAAAAACCCTATATGATTTTTAACCGATACATTATTTTAGAAATAGTGTAATTATATATATATATATATGATATTATAATCCCGTACCCAGAAAGGCTAGTTCCCTTCGAAAGTTACGAAGGGCGTCTAAGCACCTTAAATCCGCTTTTTGTTTTTCGATATCTGAAGCCGCTTCGAAAACTGATCGACTTTCACTCGAAAAACTCCCATAAGGAACGAAAAAATTATTTTTTCACATATTCCGAGAAGTAAAAAGTAGCGTTATTTCTTGCTACGATCTTAACGTAAGAGGGAACCCTTATGATTTTTTTACGATAATTTTCAAAGTGTTTCCCAG
>JABUQX010017430.1:40000-48928 GCA_015478945.1 Trachelipus rathkii | reverse complement strand
CCTGCGTCTGTCTCCTAATCAGTCTTCAAAAATTAATCAAATTTCTGAAAAAAGAAATATAATATATATATATTATATTTATATATATATATATATTTATTATATATATATATATAATATTATTATTAATTTATATATATATATTATATATACTATATGATATATATATTAATATTAGATTTATATAAATATATATATAATTATGATAATTCATTAAAATATATATATATATTATATTTACTATATATGTCATATATAATATAATTATATATTAATTATATATTATACATAATATAATAATATAATATATATATATTATATAATATTATATATATATTATATTATAATATATATTATAAATCAGCTGTAATTAAAATTAAAATTACTTAATTTTGTATTTGCCGGAGGCCCGGAGCAGCCTCTTTTTGCAGGGCTTCCAGACCGCCCGGCTCCAGAGTCGGCCCTAAAATTTCGCCTCCGATCTCCGGCTATCCGGCCTCAGAATCCCCAAAAAACATCTCGCCTCCGGCTCCACGGCCTCCGGCTCCAGAATCCTCAAAAGTTTTAGCACCTCCGAGTCCGCTACAGGCCATCCACCAAAACCTTGCGGCTCCGCGGCTACCCGGCTCCCGGCTCGGCTCATTTTTTTAAGAGATAATAATGAATAATAATAATAATAAGAATAATAATACATAAATTAAATATAATAATAAATAAATAATAATAGATAAATAATAATAATATATAATTAATATTAATAATTAGCGACAGATATACTATTCATAATATAATATAATAAACTATAATATAGTATAATATATATTATTTATATTATATATATATAGATATATATATATTATATATATTATATATAGATATATATATATTAATACTATAATATAATATTTAATATATATATATATACTTATATTATATATTTATATATCATGATTCAATCACTACCTATAGTTTTTACATTAGCTAAAAATCTAAAAGGCTGGCTTTATTCTTCCCATTTTGATTGTGCTTTACTCTTACATCTTCTTTCACCTCCTCATACCAATCACAGCAAGCTACATATTGTTAAAAGTCACGATTTAGACCTAAAAATTTGTTATCTAATTGATCAGCCCTGGATTATAAAAATTAGAAAAATTAGAAAAATTAGAAAAAGAGATAGTAAGTGGCTGACTTCTATGAACCCTTTCTGCTAATAATCGGTTTTCGACGAGCTCTACTAAAACTTCCGTCTTAGAGTAAAGTCACCCCTTAACCCATATCTGCAGCGCATGGCGACACTTATACAGTATAGTTGCATTTCTGACTCATAAAAATTTACGCCGTGCTCTACTGCGAGTTACAGATGATTAATTTACACGAGAAGAAATCAAACCACGGGTTCTTTTGCCTATAAGACTTGAAACCCCACACCCTGGATCTTGATTGTATAATGTCTTGTATATAGAGGTATATCTGTTAAGACGCAACATAGTGCACACAGTGAAAAAGCAACACTTGTTCAAAGAACACAAACTCTAACGCTTTTCAAGTCCACAACGATGTATACGCTAAAGCAAGGCTCAGGAGAAAAGTATAATATAAAATTAGGATACAAACACTAAGCCTAACAGGAATAGTTTAACCTTGTTTACAGTATTTACATTCTCTTTTAGGCCTACGCGCCGTTCTTTATGCATGTATCTTTTCTGGTTTCACTTTCAATGCCAATATCACACTGGCAAACTAATATTAATTCATATTTGAAAATAAGACCACATAACACATCTAACTTACGAATAAACAGTTTCTAATTAACAAGCTATCTTTGCTCATCAACGTAATGACTAACATCATCAATAAAATCTTAACCTTTACCCCTCCCCTTCCATACCGAAATTAAATAGCTGTTATAATCTTGCAGTGTCCAGTTATGGGTATATTTTATATACAAAGTCCTCACCAGAGTATTAAGAAAGCTCATCTTTACAGACATAACGAACAATATTTCAGCGACAAGCCCCACTAACTTGGAAGATCACCCCAGAGAGATGCATGAAAGACCATCACGGGGTACCAGAAAGGGAGTGTAAAACGCGTTATTTTCGCTATCGTAATAAAGTACGTAAGCAACACATCTCCTCCCTGAGAGATAATCCCAAGGGGATGAGCCCACAGAAAGGTGTAATCCGCAGATGGCAGATCACCACCAAGGAGGTAAGCGGGCATTACCCTCGCCAAAACCCCGCTACACCCTTCGGATGTTCCTTTAATTTGCGATTCACACACTCTTCTGCTGGGCTCATCCCTTAGGATTTCTCTCGGAAGAGATGTGTTGCTTTACGTACTGGGAAGAACAAGCGTGAGAGGTTCTAATTAGAATAGATGCTGTTTCTCGGCGCTGCAGACAATATTTAAACTTCGAGTACGCAAACTATTGAGACCCATCGATGGCCGCGACCTTCTGGCGTACGTCTATAGGTTTCACAGTTCGGACATAGAAATATGACTTGCATTGCTTTAAAATAAAAAATAATAACATGCATCTTACACATCGTTGACATATGAGATCAATCATATCAGCTCATGGTGTAATCTTTATACTTTACACCGGAATAACATGTTGTTTCCTCTATTAATTTGTGGAATATACAGGAGTGCGCTAAATTACTATCAGCATGGTACGAATTTTATTTACTCTCTGAAACGACGAGATGCAGTGTGTTTCGAACCAAAAATATGCAGAAAATGTTTAGTGCTGTGGAACGCCATTTATATTTACTCCTTTCAACATGGTTTAGAATCTCTGGAGAGATATCATAAACTACCCAGCTTATGTTGAATTCTATGTCCTATGATTAGATGAATTTAATATATTTAAAATAAAGCCTAAGTTTTTAATTCCCTAAACTTTTCAATTGAAAATTAATATGTTATAAAATGTAAAACTTGTTTTACTTCCCTCCTATGGTCGCTTTATTGGTTTAAGTAGTTAATGATAGCTGTTTATTTTGTTAAATACTGTTTCTACATTAATTGTTAAGTTTTTTATGTTCTAGTTTAGTCTTACAGAGATAAACTTTACTATTTGATCTTTACGTTAGGTAATTTTGTAGTTTAAGTAAAGGTTATGTAAATTACAATGAACATTGTTAGAGATATGTTTGACAAAGTAGAATATCTCACGTGTTTGTACTGCTAGTTATTATCTTTACTTTGTTAAGTGTGAAAACATTTGTTAATCGTTACCAGTTTATTCAATACGTAAGTATAGTATAGGTTTGTTGTGTTTTACATTTAGATCTTAGTCAAGGTAGACCCCGTTAAGATTTTCCTAAAACTTATGGACCTTCCTTAACATATTTCGTTATTCCAGGTTATCACACATGGTTTATCCAAAAAGATACTCGAAATGGGATCTTGAATCAATAGATCAAATTGATCCAGTTGTGGGTGGGATTGTAAGGAGCTGTGATGGTTGATTAACGCTTGATTTAATCTAAATAAACATTTTCTAAATGATTGTAAAATATCTCAATTTATTTGTAGTTATAAACGTGAAAAGCAAATTTTTTTTTTGGAAAAACAGAATTTTAAAACAATAAACAAAAATAACAATAAAATGTGTTAGTATAAAAAACACTATGGCTGAAATCTATAGAATCAATAGATCAAATAGGATCATGGCTTGATGGAGAGGTAGGGTGCTGGTTTGATTTACTGATTTAACTGATTTACTGCTTCAGGTATGTAAAACATGACAATTTTACTAAAAAATATGACTTGAATCAATAGATCATGGTTGCATAGGAGTGTAGTTTGATTTACTGAATTACTGATTTTAGGGTATGTAAAAACATGGACAATTTTAGTAAAAATATGTCGAATCAATAGCATGCACGGCATGGACAGGGGGTGGCTGTACATGGTGTTCAGATTCGGATTTGCTGATTTTAAAAGATTTATGAGGCTGTTACAAATTGTCTACGATTCGCTAAAAAAATAGACTTGATCAATAGTCAATAGAATCAGTAGATCAATATCATCATAGATTACCTGAAGGGCGGTTGAGACGAGGCAGTCTTCATTATTATTTTACTGATTACTCCTTTGTAGGTGTATGTATAAAAAACATGACAATTTAGTAACAAATTATGATTTGAATCAATAGATCAATAAGATCAAGAGATCACGACAAGGGGTAAGAAGCGGCAGTTTGATTTATTGATTTACTGATATAACTGCTTTAGCGTATGTAAAAAAAACGTAAATTTGTATTTTAACATAAAAAGATACAGAAATGTTTTTTGATTATTGTTCGACAACACCATCATTTTTCGAATCATAAGGACTGATTATAACACTATATAGAAGGACACTACATTTGTTATTATACGAATATTTATTATCTCATCCCAGCACCGCACCGCTCCAGCACCGGTTCCCAGCGGTACTGACCCCGACTCTTCTGACTCAGACTCATCTCCGTCTCTTTCTCTCTGAGTCCGAAATCCGACTTCCTTTCTCCACTATCTGTTATTGCATTCTCATTCATTTCTAAGGGGGACCCCTTTTAGGGTGCCGTGACACCCTTTACGATATATATAAACGTCATTTTCGATCGAATCTAACAGTCCCATAGACAATATAAAGAGGGGACTCTATATGTATTATTAATACAAATATTACTAACCAGCACCGCAACCGGGGCCAGCACCGGTGGACGATGCCAACTCTCTGATTCCATCCAAGTCTATTCTAGAAATCCAATCTCTGAAAATCGCTATCAAATTCGCTTCTACGAACCTACGACGAGATTACGCACCATAGCTCAACTTCAAAATTTTAGCTCGATACGATAAGCTTAACCAAGATATATATTATTAATATATATATATATATATATAGTATTATATATAATATATATATAATAATATATATATATATATAATATATAATATTATATATATAAATATATATATAATATATAAATATATATATATATGAATAATATAATAATTAATGAATAATAATAATATAGGAATAATAATAAAATAATAATATAATAATAATAATAATAATAATAATAATAATAATTAATAATAATAATAATAAATAATAATAATAATAATAATAATAAAAATAATAAAGATAAATAAAAATAATACAAGAGTATCATTGGAGACGGAGACGGAGTCGGCGTTGTAAGTCGAGTCGGAGTCGGAGTCGGAGTCGGAGTCGTAGTCGGAATGCGTAAAAAAAAAGATTCCTTCCTACAGGAATCGTTTTCGACTCAAATTCGATTCGGGAAGGCTAATGATGGCAATGAAAAATAAAATAATAATTAATTAATAATAAATCAATAAATAATAATAATAATAATAATAATAATAATAATAATATAATATATATAATAATAAATAATAATAATAATCAAAAATATAATAAAATAATAATAATAAAATACAAAAATAAAAAATAAAAAATACATTACACATGAGAATGTTATCACACTGTTATCTGTAAAACACGCCGCTGTTAATCATTATCTGTAGAACCTCAAACGTAGGACCTGAATGGCCGTTAACCGATGGAAATATTAACTAAATATATTATATATAATTATATAAATAATTATTATATATATATTATATATATATTGATATATCTTATACTATTATATATATATTATTATATATATATACTATATAGAGTCTTGGAAAAAAACCATGGTTTTTTTAAAAAAACAAAAACCATTAGTTTTTTAAATAACAAAAACATGTTTTTTTGTTTTTATGGGTTTTATGCTATTTTGATGTTTATGTGTTTTTATTGGTTTTAATAATTTTAAAAGGCAAAAATCACTACTGGAAACTGTGTATACAAGTGCTAACACATATTTTAAATTCCTCTAAAATTTCTTAGATTCTTAAATTTCAAATAGTCTTGAAAACAGTTTAGACACTATAAATATTATTATTTTTTGAGGTTTTTACATAACTCATAAAGTAAAAAAATAAGAGGTATATTATAATCTATAGAAAACTCCTATTGAATCATCGGTAAATTTTTTGAGTTTCACCAAAAAAAAAAAAAAAGAAAAAAAAGAACGCATAAAGAAAAGTTTATACAAATTAACTAGAAGATTATACTAACGAATTCTTAAAAAATTACCTTTGTTTTATATCGTTGGAAATACTATGAATAATAAATATAATAATATATATATATATATTTATATAATATAATATTTATATATATTAATATATATATATATATTATATATAATATAATATAATAATACTATAGTATATATATAATATAAGATACCGTATATTATATTAATATATATAGTAATAATAATTATAATATATAATACTAATAGTATATATATATACTATATAGATATATATACTATTCATAAAATATATGTACCTAAGTAATTATATATATATATATATATTATATATAGAGAGAGAGAGAGAAGAGAGAGAGAGACGAGACGAGAGGACAGAGAGAAAGAGAGATAAGAAGGGAAGAGAGAGAGAGAGATGATGAGAGATAGATAGAGAGATTCATCATTAAAATCGAAACTGAAATTTATCATTAAGGAATTTATATACAAAAACTATTTTTCCCTGCTTTATGCTAATTTCCCAACCTACTTTCAATGTTGCCTGATGCATCAAGTCCAAAAGTTAATTAATACCTTTCAAACATTAGCAGTTATGAAGTTTGCTAACAATATGGACCTTATTATTTTATATATGACCTTATCATCTAATTTTTTGAGAGATCTGTAACAAGATGAAGGAGTCACTGCTGATCAACAGAGACTCATCAAATAGGAAACTTTTATGAAATGAGGAGAATTTGCTCTTAATTATATTCCATAAATTATCCATGCTTTTGAATATCATCTCTGCGAAAAGTACTTGCTGGTCTGATATATCTTGGGTTAAAAATAATGCCTAATAAGTGAGTTCTGGTTAACTGGGGGGCCTGATGATTACCTCTTTTTACTCTAGTGTATAAATCTTTGTCTGTTGAGTGTGGTGAGTTAACTGTTCTTAGCTCCAGGGATCATGTGATTTTTTCAATATAACACATACATCACTTTAGTTTACAGTCATGTCGCTTCTAAGCGTTGGTTGATACTGTGGGCCACACACTCCACAAATGGTGTTTATGTATAATTTATCTGAGGAAATGGTGGGCATCGGATAACGTAGAAAATTGAAATCCTCAGAGGTCGTAACGAAGAAATCTATGTTGCGGGTTAAAACATGGTTAGAAGGAATATAGTAATATATATAATTAGTAGTTATATATTATATATAGTATATATCATAATATATTATATATATTTATATATATATATATATATATATGATATATATATATATACATATATATATATATATTATACTATCACTATATCATTTAATATTAATATTTCTCACAATAATATTAAAATCCGAGCAGAAAATTTTTTTATGGCCTTTCAGTTACTCTTTCGATTGAAAGAATTGAGCGAAAACCAGTAAATCAACCATGCCTAAAGGAAGAACCTATTAATAAATTCATTTTTTAAATATTTTATTGCATGGTTTTTTTTTTTTAAGGTTTAAACCATTGGTTTTTTTATGTGTTTTAAACCAATGGTTTAAACCAATGTTTAAACCAAATGGTTTAAACCAATGGTTATCTATACATATATTATATATATTATATATATATATATCTAATAATATATAATATATAATATAATTAATATATTATATAATATTAATTAATATTCTACTATACTATATATATATATATAATGTAATCATATATAATAATATATAGAGCAGAGAGAGAGAGAGAGATTTTAAAACATATGTTAAATTGACGCTTTCTCAAAATTAGGTACCTATACCTATGCGGTTTTTCTTCGTACTTCTTGGACCTTATGGAGCTGGAATAGATTACAAGGAAATCGGTCGAGCCTTTTCAACACTTATGGCGAAAAAGTACTTCCATGAAGCTGTTTATGCAGCTGAATCGAAAAGTCATATCTTGGCTGCTATAAATGATTTCTTAAATACTTCCATCGTATTTCCACCGTCGGATTGGAAGAATAGCGATCTAGTTCCGTTGGATGATATCAGAAATCGGACTAGGGAGAATATCAGGAAAGTTGAGGAGTCGAAAGCTATTAAAGTGAGAGGTAAATGAAACATGTAAAATGGATATTAATTAAGCTAAATGCATATCATAAAAGTAATCTCTAATCTTTAGCTGGTCAGATTTAATTTGCTAAATTAAAAAAAATATTTAAATGACAGTAGTCAATCTAACATTGTTATTTATTTTAATCTAACTTACCATTGTCTAACCTAGCTATCTTAATATCTTAAACCAACATAACCTCAACAAACTAAACTAACATAACATAACTTAACCTAAACTTTCCTAGCCCAATCCGACCTAACCATACATACTTAACTAATTCTAACTTTACCAAACCTTCCTCAGCCAAAATAGCCCAGCCAAATCTATTATTTATTAATTTTATTTATTATTTATTTTAACTTTTATGTGAATTTCCTCTAATTAAAATATGTTATTTACTTTTTTTTATATAATCCATAGTTAAATTAAACGTTAAAAAGTAAAAATCCTAAAGCCACTAAATCAGTAAAGTTGAAATTTATTTATTATACCGTTCAATAATATCCTTTAACAAAATGTTGTAAAGAAATAAACTTGTAAAGCAAGTATAATAAAAATCTTAATGAATCTCTGGTACAAATGAGAAAAACTTCAAAAATAAATTTTTAAATTCCAAAAAGACATTACTTTTAAGAATATAGCTTCACTTATTTCGTTGTGATATTTTGGTAATTTTTTATTTGGGACATTTCTTGCAATATCGAAATGTCGGCT
>JABUQX010017430.1:30000-35000 GCA_015478945.1 Trachelipus rathkii | reverse complement strand
AGCAAATGATGAATCATAATATGTTATGAATTTCTCAATTTTCTCATTATTTATTTGTATTATATTTAATTCATTTTTATTTTTTTATTAATCTATGAAGTTCTTTAAAATCTTTAATACTCAGTTCTTTTTCTCCCTTGCTCATTTTACTAACTATATAAGCTAAATCTGGTCTTGTATTTCTTGCCATCCAATTTAATTTTCCTATTAATTGTTGGTATTCTTTTACTTCTCTTTTATTAAGTATTCTATTTTCTTTTGTTTTTATTTTCTTAATTATAATCTTCTCCCAGTATTTATTTTGCTCCATTATTATCATGTTTTCTTCCTGACATAATTGCACTCCTAAATATTTAAATGATTCTGAACTACTTTCTCCTATTTCAAAAATGTTTTTTAATTTATTTATTATATTGTTTTCAAATTTTTTTACTTCCTACCATAAAATATCATCTACATGTGTATAATAATCCTTCTATATTAGTTGAATCTTTCATTATAAATAGTGTTGGTTCCATTTTACTTTGTTTTAGACCTAACTTAATCAATTGTTTTTTCAATGATAAATACCACATCATAGCAGCATCTTGTAATCCATATACTGTTTTATTCAATCTCCAAAGTTTACCATTATCAAATTCTGGTGGTGGTTTTAGATATACTTTTCTTGTTATTGTATCTCCTTGTAAGTATGCTGCTGAAATATCCATAGCATTTATTTTCCATTTCTTTTCCTGAGCTATGGTTAATATCATTTTCATTGCTTCAGATGAAACCGTTGGTGCATCTGTTTTTACTTCCACTTTTTCTTCATATCCTTTAGCTACTAATCTAGCTTTAAATTTTTTCTTGTTATTCTGCAATAATTTTTCACTAATTACCCATCTTACATTAATTGCTCTTTTATCTTTATCAGTTACTTCTTCAAAGACCTTGTTCTTCTTCCAATTTTCTATCTCTATCATTTTGGCTTGTTTAATTTCTTCATTTGAATGATTATAATAACTTTGATTTAACTCCTCATCTTCACTATCTATCTCATCCACTATCTCATCACTTTCATCCAACGATTCTTCTTCGCTATTTTCTTCATTTTCAATTACATCTAATTCATATATTTTTTCAAATTCTTTCAAATCTATATCATATATTCTATTTGTATTTAAATTACGTATGTTATAACATCTATTATATTTTTTACTAGTGGCTTTGCCAGCTCTACTAATACATAAACAATTAATAATTCATTATTCTTTAATATTCATTTCATAGTATTTACCAGTTTTCACATTTTTTGGATCAATTTCTTCATTCAATCAATTTGATGTCATCTTCTTCTTCTTCTTTTTGGCATCGCTTCAGTTTGATTTTTCATCTCATATCAGTTTCCATCCTCCAAACTTTTGACCATATTATTCTTCTGTATCATTACCTATTCTCATTTTAATTATCTATCACTGTTTTCATTTCTTTCTCTTCAATTCATCCTCTTCATCTTCAAGTTCTTTATTATTTTCATTTAATTTACTTTTTTGAATTCTTGTTGAATGAACTTTTGATACAGCTCTTAAAGTACCTCCATGTTTTACTATGATAGTTTTTCCATCTACACACATTATTTTAGCTGGTCCTCTCCATTCTTTATCAATGTTTCTTTTGTAATATACTTCTTCACCTATATTTATATCTTTTGACATGTGTTCTCTTATTTGACTTCTCAATGCACGTTTTATTTTCTCTGAACTTTCATTTTCTATATGTATTTTTCTAGCATGTTCTATTGTTTCTAATAATTCTTTAATCATGTCATCAGTATCTCTCTTTTCACTTATTATTATGTTATCACAATCTATTATGTTTGGTATTCCTATATTTCTTCCAAAAACAAGTTGATTCGGTGCATATCCCAAGTAATTTGTTAGTCCATTTTTAGCAAAAATTGCCCATGCCATACTATTTTTTCTGTCATGTCCTTCCTGTTTTAACTTATATAATGATTCTTTAAGTAACCCTACTACTTTTTCACATAAACCATTACTCCATGGGCTTTCTGCCGCTGTACTCATTAATCTGATATTCATTTTTGTAGTAAAAGTTTCCATATCTTCATTTTGAAATTCTCTTCCTGCATCAGACATAATGCCATTAGGACTTCCAAAATATATAATCCATTTTTCAATTAACCTTTTTTATAATTTCTTTACTGGTTTTATTTTTTAACCAAACTGCCTGTGTATATCTTGTTGCATGGTCTATTATTACTAAAAATTTATTATTCTCAAATTCTCCAACATCTAATTGAATTATTTCATTAAACTTACTTGCTAATGGCAAACCTACCACAGGTCTTGGTGGAGTTTTCTTATATTTTTTACATATTTCACATTCTCTCACAATTTGCTCCAATTCTTTTCTTACATTATTCCAAAAATCTTCTTCTTTTATTTGTTTTTCATTAGCATTTTTTATTGTTTTAAACAATTTTTCTATTCCACAATGGGCAAATTGTCTATGTAGTTTTTTCAATTTTTCTTTTCTATCTTGTTCTTTTATCCAATTTTCTTTAAATTGACTGATCCAACATGTTTCCTTTTGTTTTTTATTCAATAATATGCAGGAATGTCCTCCTTCATTATCAAAGGTTTGCACTTTCTGTAGATTCAAATCACAAATATCAACAGTTCCATCTTCAATATTAATTTTTAATTTCATTCTTTTCATAGCTGATTTACCAAGTAATAAAGGTATATCACCTTACATTGATTTTTAAATCAAAACTCTTTCCTTTGATTTTACAAGGCAATAATATTTCTTTTAATATTTTATATTCTGTTTTTCCAAATACAAAGCAGCCATTTTTAAACTTTTGTGTGTCTTTTATATATTGTAATTCCTCATCAGTTAATCCACTAATCAATTTTGTTAATCCTAATTCTCCAATTACTGTCTCTATACTTCCTGTATCTATAATAGCCATTACATCTTGATATTTAATTTCTTTAGAGTCATTATATTCTTCATTATTATTAAAAAATGTTCTATTTATTTTTCTTTTTTCTAATTCTCTTTCTGGTCCATTTATTCTATCTTCTTTTTCTGTATCAATAATTGAGGTAATTTTTTCTAAATATAGTTTTTCATTATTTCTTTCGATGAAAAATATAGATTTATTATTTTTCTCTTCTATTGATTCTTTTTCTTTACAATTTTTCATTATGTGTCCTTCTTTTTTACATTTCCAACACACATTATTATATTCTTCATTCCAATAGCAATCTTCTGTTTTATGATTATTCCGTTTACAAATACCACATTTATTAAAATTAAATGTTCTTTCTCTCCAGTAACATTCATCAGTATTATGATTATTGTATTTACATATTGTACAGAATTTATTATTATTATACCAATTTTCATTTTTAGTGTCTTCTTTTTCTACAATTTCACATACTGATTCCATCATATTTACAATTGATTCTTTAGTTGTATATCATAAAAAGGTAAGACATTAAAATTAAATTATACTATTTATAATTAAACTTTCTATTAATGTCCTTCATATTAGAGTTACTAATCAATTGGTATGAATGTACCTTATCACTTATTTTAATGTCATCCAGTTTTTCACAATCTCTTTTTGCTTTATCATACCTTGCTACATATTCTCTGAAAGATTCTCCTTTCCTTTGTTGCATATTCAACAGTGTTTGTACTTTAAGATAACTTTCTTGTTCTTTATTTCTACTATATCTTTCTTTTAATGTATTTATAATTATTTCTACTCCATTTTCTGTCCATATTTCTTTTTCATTTAATGACATAATTACTTCTAAAACCTCCTATTATTTGTGCTATTTTTGTTTTTTCCTTTTCTTGAGATACTTCTCTCCATACTTTTAACTTAAATAAGTATTCTTCAAAAGATTCTTCTTTTTTTCCACTAAATTTAGGTATTATTAAATTCATTTTTCTTTCTTCATTTGTTACTCCTTTTTCTTTACTATCCATCAGTTCCTTTATCATGTCAGTTAGTTTATCCATTGTTATTTTTAAAATTTCTTTTGCAGTTTCTTCCTCTTTTGACATTTTGGTTGTTAGTATATTGGTAATTAGTATAGAAAAGTTAAAGTACATCTAAATCTTTTAAAGATTGAGAGTGAAGTGTTACCAAATGTGAGAATGATTTTGTGATAATCTTAATGATTCATCGTTTAAGTAACTGATATATTTTCTTATGATTATTATTTTATTTTGTTTTGTTCTTTGACTATAATTTAGTTTATAATAATTTTTAATACATTCCTTAAGTTGATTTTCATCTATAAAATTAGCTATAAGTACTTCTTAAAAAGTTATATACTAATCTTTTCATATCTATAGATATTTCCATATCAATTTTTGCAAAGGAGAAGAAATTGATTAAAAGAATTTATCAATATATATATATATATATGTATACAAAACCATTATATATATATATATATATATATATATATATATATAATATATATATAATAATATAATATATATATATATATTTATATATATATAATATATATAATATATTATATATTCTGCAGAGCATGGATATAGACTATCTTGGTATTCGAGTGTGGATTGGGATGTGGATAATGGGTATCGGCCTAATTGTCGGTGCGTTCGAACTGGTGGCTATCGTGAAGAAGTTTACCAAATTCACCGAAGAAATCTACGCGACTTTGGTTTGTATCATTTTCGCGTTTTACGGAGCCTTTTCGAAAGCATGGTCGGAATCTTCCAAGCTCGATCCTCTCTGCATCCCACCGGTTTGTGAAGAAAAATTTAACTATCTTATTTGTGAGTATTTGGAGCACCCTGTATTATAAATCTAAATTTGTTTGTAAAATATCTTGAAAATATTTTACTGTGTGAATAACGAATACCAACTGGGAGCACCTAATGGCACTCTTCTGCAGGAAGGATTTCCATTAAAGGCACTAACCATTAAGCGCCAGAGTAGC
>JABUQX010017430.1:0-5000 GCA_015478945.1 Trachelipus rathkii | reverse complement strand
GAAGTAAAAGTGAGCATTCATATTGTGGGATGAATCATTCACTTGGGTGAATCATTAATCGGAGAGATATTAAAAGAGTGCATCTAAGATCTTTTGAGATTTGATGGGAAACTATCGAAATAAGATTGCATTGTTTTTGAAAGTTATGAAAAGGAGAGAAACTATTTTGAAAAGGAGAGAAACTATTTTGAAAAAGAGAGAAACTATTTTAAGAATAAAGGTGAGAACAACTTGAGAAACGGATATCCCTGTGATGTACTTAATATAGGAGAAAGTTGGGCTAAACGCTAAAGAGAGAAGTATTGAACGTTTGAAATATGGACCTGAAAAGAAAGATCTGGAGCATTCGATCAAACTTTTGTGAACTTCAATAACTTTTAATTTATTTTTTTTATTATTATTATTTTTTGCATCTGGAACAGATCAGGTTTGAGTGATACTTGGGGGTTCTGATCTAAAATGAAAGGTTGACATTTTTTTTGCATATGTAATGTATTCAGCTGATTTTGGAAGGTTTTTCATCAATGGAAAGTAGTGTCGATTTTAAACTTAAAAAAAAAAAAAAAATTAATTGCAAATTTTTTAATACAAAAAAACCTACAAAGCACCCAGCCCATAATATATGGTAAGATAGCAAACCATATAGTTTTTACTCAGCCCTAAAAATTATAATTATATGCTTAAATTTAAATTTTCGCTCGATTTCTTAAAATGAATTATTAATTATTAATTAATTAAAATCATTGTTAATTAATTTAATTTTTAATTTCATTTAATTTATTAATTAGTTTAAAAATAGTTAAAATACGTCAGATTTATTGTGCTGACTTAAAAAATCTAGACACAACTTTACAAGTGTTGCATTCTTCACTCACAGTAAAATAAAAATAAAAAAAAACCGTGCATAAAACCATACATTAATATAATTGGTCTGAAATTTAATTATTTTATTAATTCATTATGTCCACCCAAAACTTAATCCTCTGCAGAAAAAGGACTAATTAATCTTTCTGGGGTTTCTTTTTGCTCTTTCTGATATTATATATATATATATATATATATATTTATATATATATAAAATATTATTATAGAATTATTTATTATTATATAAATTTATTTATAATATATAATATATATATATATATATATATATATATATATTATATAATTAGTTCATGTGCAAGGGACCCATACGGAATACAAGGAAACGGCCACACTGAGTTGAATAATCAACTCCATGGGTGTGTCCTGGCTCATTACATATTTTAATGTCAAAGAAAATTTGGATGGTGAAATGAATATTCAGTCAAAAAAATAAAAAGCTAAATAAAAAAATGTCCTTACATTATAAATACTCCTAATATATTACATAACAAAATCATAAGCTGTGAACAATATTCAGTTCTTGGAGATAAGAGAAAATAGAGTTACTATTAAAGTGGAATGATTCAGATAAGATATGGGATAACCTTTTTGAAGGCGCTATGAACCATAGAAAAGAAAAATGACGACGGCGAATGGCGTCCAGTTGGGGACAATCAATGGTGAATAGATTGCGGGGTATGGCGACGGCAAAATTTGCAGATGGGAGGAGGGTCCGTGACATGTAGTGGCTGTGAGTGATATTGGTGTGACCAATGCGCGGAAGCGTACAAGTATCACCTTTGCCAGCTCTTTCATCGGTGAGAGGAAGACCACTCACCAACATTCGGCTTTATATTTCTAAGTTTTGCCTCTCGCTAATAACTCGCCCAGCACTAAGACCGTAAGCCTTGTCGGATAGCAGGATAATAAACAGTTGATGGGAGGCGACCATGTGGAATGGGATCCGGAAAGTACCTAGAACAGCTCCGGAAAGAGGAGGCGGCCATTTTGGCCTCTGTCAGCTATTTCGTTGCCAGTTGCTATGTAAGATGAGGTCCAACATAGTGTAATTTATTTTTTGCGAGAGTGGAGCAGCCGAAGAAATTGTTGTACAGCGGATATCATTATGTTTTTAGAATTGGGGCTTTAAGCGCCTGGAGGACGCTGAGCGAATCTGAATAAATGACTTAAGAGTGGTCTTGGTTAAGGGACAAAATTCGAGAGAGGGCAATCATTATAACCATCAATTCTGCCGTAAAAATTGAAGCATGATGGGAAAGGGTATGGGAAAGTTTCAGTCAGGAAAGACAGCAGCCGCACCCACACTGTCCCCTGTTTTAGAGCCATCAGTAAATACTGGAGTAAATCCGCCGTGAACTGCGGAATGAGACAAGAATGATCCCTTTAACAAGGGAGCGGTGTGGCTAGATTTAGATAGAGAGGTCAGAAACAGATAGGTGGTGGGAGCAGGGAATAGCCAAGGTGTGTACCCTTCATCATAAGAGAACGGCAGCACCTTGGTTTGTCAAGGTAGTTGAGGAGTTTAAGAATGTTTAATTGTGCTTGCAAATGGCCAGTAAGGAGGATTTTGAGGTATCCCTCGCAGAATTGGTATCAGAGCAGATGTATTAGGGCTTGAAAGCGAAGATAACTTGTGCACATGATGTACTCCCTTCGATGAGAGAGTGACATCACATCGGATTAAACTTCAAGGCTAACCCGGGGGGACGATCGGAAGGATCCAGTGGAAATATGGATCGCCTCGGCTTGTATGGGATCTAGATGTAGCCGGCTTAGGGAAGCCACTACGCAGTCATAGTCCAACTTCGATCGAGTTAGGGCTGTGTGGAGACGCAAAATTGACTTGCGATCAGCACCCTAAGATTTTGAGGCGATATGGCGCAACAGGTCAAGCACGCGATGGCAAGTCCTTTTCAGAAGTCTAATGTGCGGTGCATATGTTAGGTGGTCATCCAGAATGAATCCTATAAATTTGCCTCGTGAAGTTACAGGAATGGGTGAACCAAATAAGGTTCGCAGGAAGAAGGTGGCAGGTCTTTCGACTCCAGTTTTTTTCCTAAATAGTACTGCTGAGGTTTTGGTGGGTGAGAAATGGAAAGAGAAGTTTACCTCATTGTGAAGATTTCAAGCTAGTTGAGATTCGTTAAAAATGGTGCCTGCACCGGACAATGACTATAGCGCAAGGTCATCAACATAGAGAAAAAAAATTGCCTGTCACTCGGATGAAGTAACGATGTCCATTGAATCGAGAGCAAATAATATACACTTAGAACCTGCCTGCGGAACACTTCATCCAGTGTAAAGTAGCGTGATAGAACACAAGAAGAACACAGAACCTGGATAGATCTGTTTGACAAAAAGGCATTTAATAAAGAGGGGGGAGCTGTCCTCGGAAATCGAGCGACTGGAGTTTAAGGAGAATCTCAGTTCTCTTCGTTGAGTCATAAGCTTTTTCAAGGACAAAAAGACAAAGAGAACCATCCCACCAGTTGAGAAGGTTTCCCGGATGTCATGATCCAGTTTTAACAAGGGATTCGCGGATTTGCGGAAACAAAACTGGAAATTTGGAAAAGCCTGGCGATTCTCTAGATCAGGGAGAAGGCTGCCTGAAACAATTTTCTCCATTAAATTGCAAGTAATGACAGGTAACGAAATTTTTTTTGTTGCCAGCACTTCGGGAATCATTTCAGATTTGGTAAAGGATTACAAAAGCTTGTAGTCTAAACTGATGAAAGAGGATTCGATCCAGATTCTGCTATACAAGTCCAGCAAGAACGCTGATGCAGATTGGTGAATATAATTTAGCATAATGTACGAAATCATGTCTGGGCCAAGGAATATGATACTCTTCAAGTGTAAAGAGACGGCTATAGCTATGATCTTCCCCTTTCCCTGTTGAAAAGTATGCGCGGTTGCAGTGTAATTTTCAGTTTTTTAAAAGGCTTCGGTATAGCGGGAGGGAAGAGTCGAGTGGGCTTAGCAAAATATAACTAACGTATCTGGTAGAACTTCTGGAAGCAAGAAAATCATATGGTTATATCAGGTCCTAACGGTAGGGCTAGTGTGGTGAAGAGTTGTCGGAGCGGCAAGATATTTCTGCGCAACTTTTCACACTAAAGAAAGGGGAGCTGTGGAGTTTACAGTCTAAGTATAGTTCGAAGTATTGTTTACGTGTAATGCGATATTTGACGAGCATCTCGGGCCGCAGCTGCTTTAAAAATAATCATGTTCGGGGTGGTGATGGGTCTTTTTGTATTGCTTGTAGGAGTTTTCTCTTCTCACCGGTTAGTTGTGCGAGCATCTGGGCACAAGGGGTTGCACGAACGCCTATCTGCGGAGATCGCGGGATGCAAGCGTTCTGCTGCTTGTGATGATAACTTGTTGAAGAAGTTAAAGGCATCATCAAATGGAAACCGTTATTGAAGAGAGAAGTGGGATAGCTGTAACCTGATGAAATGGAGCCCACTCCGCTCGATACAAACACAGCTGGAATTGGGTTTTAACACTGGGCTCTGTCAAGATTCATTTTAAAGCTATTGAGGAATGGTCACTGCCGTTAATAATCAAAGTCGGGACGTTTAAGCGATTGCCATAAGAGAATGTGGAGCAAAAGGAAATATTTAATACAGGAAGAAGAGTGTTGTATTAATGTTATATGTAGGGAGCCTTTCTTAAGATCCAGGGAAAGGGGTTTGGAGATCAACAGGATTATTTAGGCTTAGACGAGGT
Source organism: Trachelipus rathkii (assembly GCA_015478945.1). Lineage (NCBI taxonomy): Eukaryota > Metazoa > Arthropoda > Malacostraca > Isopoda > Trachelipodidae > Trachelipus > Trachelipus rathkii. Next base: position 386 of record JABUQX010017430.1, on the reverse strand, counting down.
GACAGAGTCGTCCAAAGGGGTGCCAAAGGCTAAAGCCTTCTAGTATAACAACCGGAGTGGGGAGCTACTTAAAAATGTCAGCTAAGTCGACCTAAGTAAATTCACTACTCGGAGCCAAGTAGACGAGCAGGAGTAGGTTGGGGACAGATGAATTCGTGGTGCATGCATAAATGTCTGGTTTGAAGAGGGCATTGGAGATAGGGGATCGGTTTATGAAGGCATTCCGACCTCCGCTATCATTGTCTCAGTCTCTTTCTATTAGAGGTTAATGTAGAAGAGCATGACTTTGGTCGAACAGAAAGCGCCACGGCAACACCTTCACTTCAGCTTCATACCCTTAACTGCGAACCCGTCGCAGTCATAAACCTACTAAGGGCTCCATCTCG